>LKNJ01001702.1:0-67814 GCA_002120245.1 Maccullochella peelii
AAAAGGGGGACCTACACAATATTAGGCAGGTGGTCATAATGTTTAAATAGATGGATAAACACAAATGCATGCCCTTTCTCAGTACCCGCCTCGCTCCCTTTTGGCCCTTGTCCACTAGCTATGACATCATCAATCATCACCTGTTGTTAAGGTGGAGAAGTCTGCATTGCAAATATACTGATGAGGGTATTTTAAAAACATGCACACACTCAGAATACAGTAATATCCTCTTCAACCACAGCTGCACTTTTACTTTTCATGCCTTCAAAGATCTGATCAGGATTTCAGGATTGTAAGCAGCTTCCCTGCAGCACCCTCAACGGGGGGCTCCTGGCAGACAAACGCGCCTGGGGTTACAAAGCTACCTCTCCTGCATCTAGACACTGCGGTGATATAATGTTGAAATGGCACGAAGTTGAACTGCTTTACCGCCAACACCAGCATGCATCTCTTCACACCAAAGCAAACTACACAAAAAGGAAGTAAAAATAATTCCTCTAAGTCCTACCATCAGAGGACAGCATCTTCAGAATTGTGTTGTTTGCCAATGAACAAAAGACTACAGCAAACAAAAACTCCTCAGACAGTTTCATTTCTTTCCAACTCAGTTTGTTTGTAGCATTAGCTGCTTTGATGTTCTGTACACCAGTGGAATGCAACTATATTCACTCCTCTTCACTACAGTTACCTGAGGCGAGTAACCTTGGATTTACACACCCTCTTCCTCTCCCACCTCTGTGCACTGATGATGGATGAAGGATGGAGCAATGAGTCTGTCCTGCACCCACCGACTCCAATCACCATTTTAAGGTCCAGACTCATTTGGCTCACAGCAATTTGCATTTAAAGGCTGCCTTGTGCCTGCAATTCACTGAAAGGTACATTTGCATTTTGAATGCCTGAAAATGCTTAAACCCAAAAGCTTAAAATTTCAGTCAGAAGGGGAAACCATTTTGGATTTAAGTACTGTAATTGCATTTAATTACAAAAAGAAAAAAATACAACTTAGATTCAAGTTCACAAAGTTTGAGGAGGAAACAGGGAACATTCAGGACAAAATCTCCCTTGAGGCTGCACTAACAGACATTAAGAACCCATCAAACTGGTTTGGAGGCAGGCTACAATCTAGTTTTACCCAAAATGACGAGAGATAAATACACATCTGAGTGTTGTGATGCATCAAAAGGCAGTTCCAGGTTCAAATCCACTGGTCCTGTAAAGATAGAGGGACATAGAGCTTCTGTAAGATCAGATACACTGTTTGCTCTACTGCCCCCTGTTGGCATGGTCCTACACATGCCCTCAATTCTACTAAAATTCCTAAGGGGGGTGGGAGTCTAAAGGAGTGAGGCTAACACTTCCTAACTATTTACTGAAATTTTATTTTACTGGAGAGAACTATATAATTTGGTGCTGATGATACTAATGATAATGAAAACAGAGACAAAGGTCTGAGACTGTTTTTTAATTTTTTTTTACAGAGGAATTCCCTTGAAAGAACAGCTGCATTTAATATTCTTCAGATGTGTTGAAACGTGTGCTTACCTGTAGACAAACTGCGCATTTTTGCACTGACCTGCTGTGAACTGACTAAAAGACTGTTCTTATCATATCTTAGCATTTAATTAGAATGATTTAACTGCAAGCGCAGCAACTGAACACCGTCTCTATTTTACCTATAATTACTGCCAAATTAAGTTGTTTGCTCCAGAAAACTAATTAGATAATTATTAGGAGTTTACCAAAATAAAAGCAGCATGTTCACTACATGCTGACTTCTCTACAAGATATAAGAGATGTGGCAGTCCACTCCTCACAGTGAACTCCACCTCAAGGTAACAAGACTCTCCCTTCTCCTCCACTGCAATCTCAAACATCCCACATCACATTCTCAGCTGTAGCCTTTCACATCCCTGATCGATGGGCGACAAGGTGCTGGCTTCACATGCTAACTAGCTCACTGCTCATTAAAATGTGTGCCCCATTTCGGCTTCATATGGGTGAAGCTCTTACGGTATCGGTCAGGATGAGGCCCGCAGCAAGCTGTTGTGACTTGCTTCAGATCATTTTTATGACATTACAAGACATCACTATGACGGTATAATGGAAGAGCCCGATTTGACAGCACAATGCTGTGTTTACGCAGGCAGGCACAAAGTCACACTCCAAAAATGCTGTACTCTATGGCCGCTGCTGCTCACGTTAAGTGGTGGAGAGTGCAGAGCCGTGGCTTACATGCAACGCTGAATGACTTAGCTCCCCGGGACATAGAGGTTGTCTCTGTGAAAGAAAACTGCACAGCATATCAAACCGTAACTATTAGGCCTCACATTCCGCGAAATGATCCACCCCACCTCAGGTTAGGAGGAGAGAGACGGAGAGAAAGATGGAGGGAAGGTGTGCAGTGGAGTAGACTGCTTTTTACAGCTGGTCTTTTGAAGTGATAAGCATGAAGTCAAAATCCCATCGCTCCCTGCCAACCCACTCTACAACCTTTACTTTTTCTGCATTTCCATCTCCCACTGCTGCCATCTGAAACCGCTTCTGCTATTCCCTGTCCTCCTCTACATTTTCCTTCTCTCTACATTTCATCTTCATCTGCCTTTTCCACCAACTCTCCATTTGCTCAAACCTCCTTCCAATCACTGCTCCAATCTCACTCCACCCTGTCAATATTTGCCCGGTCAGCTCTCCGTCTGTGTACAGACAGCTTCAAACAAATATCATCGGTAAAGAGTGCCGTTTCCACGTGAAGTGGGACTGAAATCAGCTCTCAAAGAGGGAGCAGATGGTGATACTTTCCTGATGACATCTTTTGGCTTTTACAGCAATTCTCCACTGCTTGTTCCATCCATCCCCTCTTTCATCACACTCAAGGCCCTACAACAAGTTCAACAACCTTTCCTTATAGTTTAGAGCTTCGTGAGCTACTTGCTCTTTATCTCAGCCCAGAGTCAACAGTGTTATAGAGTGAAGTTGCAGGCAACTCACACACACACACACACACACACACACACACACACACACACACGAATTTTCATGCTAAAACTCAGACTGACTGGGGACTGCTCTGTTCCAAGCTCAAAAACAAAAAATGCATTATTCCCATTTTGCAGTAAATCACTAAGTGGTGATTACATAGTCATTCCACTTGGATAAGCATGCTTGTACTGCACATTTCAGAGACATAAACATCCATTTAGGATGTGACAGATTGCAGGGAGAAAGACCAGTTAATAATAAAGATATTAAATGTCCTCAAGAAAAGAGCAGTGATAACGTTTGTATGGAAACAGCATCTTTTACATCCTCATTCGTACAAAGTGCCACTTTTCTGCAGCTCAAGTTTCAGCTGTTTGTTCAGCGGAGTAATCCGGCGCCCTGGGAGATCACTCAACAGCACTCTATATGTTTTGTATTCAGTCAGAGTTCTTAAAGTGGTCAGTAAGAGCAACGCATCAGATCCTCTTCCACTGGCCACTAGTACACCATTGTCCTTGTTCAATTCTGTGTCATCACATAGCTTTGTATCATAGCATAGCAGTTTCAGCTTTCAATCACATGGCTGGCTTCGTTTTTATGTGTATGTGTGCAAGTTGGATGTCACACACACACACACACACACACACGCTGTTTCCTGCCCATCCAAGAGAAAAATCCCCAAATCTGCACACTTCCTGGAATCAGTGTGTGCAGCCTGAAACACAGCAGACTCTGTTCTATGTGTCAGCAACTGTGGATGACCATCATCTCCATCAAATCACACAAACGTACAATTTAAAATAAGTAAATACAAAAAAAACCACAAAAAAAAACCAGACAAATCTTAAGTGTGCACTCAACAGGCGACAGTTTGCCCATACCATCAGTTCTCCCGGTTGACTGCACATATGTTTTGAAGATGCACTGCTTTAACTGATTCATAATGTGACGGTGACCTCAGAGTGAAGAGACAAATATGTTCTCTCTTATAAACATCCAAAACACTTTTCTTTCCCCTGACTGTTTCCAAGAAGCTGAGCAACTGCCGCCCTGGCCTCAACTTGTTTGGTAGACAACACTGAAACAAACAATGAGCGCATGTGCAAGTTTGTACAAAGCATTCCCGAACATTAGTGCTAATATGAGCGGTGTGTGTGTGTGTGTGTGTGCGTGTGTGTGAGAGCAAGAATTATAGTCAATTTGAGTTTGTTACCCTTAAACTGGATACTGGTAGTTTAGAGATGGGGTCTGTTACTTGAAAACATATCAAAGAGTCCTTGTGGTGTGATGTGAAAACAAAAACACTGCGCCACCTAGGAATTATAAGGTTCCATCTGCATTCTGAGTGATTTTGAGATATTGAGCTTCAATGTTTTTGCATTCCCAATTCCAAAAATGCATACAACTTAAAAAAAACAAAACACCTCACATAATGTTAATAGGTTGACACAGAATAAGAATATGTGAATAACTAAATTTTGACAAAAATGTCAGATAGAACCTTATAATTCCAAGGTCACGACTGGTTTAAGTGACAGCTCGGTGGTTGCCACGGTAATGACTCAGTCTCTCTGCATGCTTGCCCCACCTATGCTCGTCTTATTTCCATGGCCTGAGATTTTCATGTTTCACATATAGTACCATCATAATCTAATAGCAAGCCTGAGGGAGACCACAGCCCTGAAAAGACATGGAGAGAAAAAAAACAAAAACAAAAAAAAGTGTGTTTGTGAATAAAAGCATTCAAAAGACAACAGCCTGATTGCCATCACCCCTGGCATCGTGACCTGAGGCAACAGATAATGGAGTAGCCACCAGCCTCCTTAGGCCTGTGCGTAAGGTGCCGTGGATTCAAATAAACACATCAATCAAAACGACAGAGGACTGACAGCAGGTATCCACAGCTCATGCTCTTACAAACAGACTTCACCTCAATTTCACAGAGAAGACATTTTTCTGATTCAGGTTGCCCTTGCAAAAGGCTTGAGATCTGCAACACGGGACATTGGTTTAGATGGTACTGGACATCTGAGAGCCCACTACCTGAATACTCACTGAAGTAGCAAAGTGGGAAACCACAGCACTCCAGACACACGAAGCTTTTGACAGCTCTGACAGAAGAAAAGGTGAGGCACGTTGGGCCGTACAGCAGACTATTTCTCCACGTTCTGCCTCTGCTGTTTCAGTCCTGTCAATAGTACTCTTATTCAATCCTTGCTCCGTTTCTACGGCAACAACATGCTCTTCTCTCGCTTCCTTCGTGCTGTTTACAACAGACCGTAATTGTGCGCTCTTTCACCTCATCGTTTTATTCTCTCACCTGGCCCCTCTCTCTGTGCGCTCTCTACCTGTACTCAATTTCTCCTCTTGGTAGTCGGAGGTGAATGTCAATGCCGGGCCGCAGTCCTCTGCACTCTGCAGTGCCCAGTGAAAGCCTCATGAGGAGACCAGGTACTAGTGCATTCATGCAGCTGGACCATCCACAGGCTGAGGAGGGATAAGATAAGCGCTGTGAACACAATTTCATGGGTTCAAGAGTGGCTTATGACCCGTGCTACATGTCATCGTGACTCTTGCTGTCTATTATCTTTATCGCTTACTCTCCTGTCTTGAACTGGTCCAGTGGTGCATAAATAGGAAAACAGTATAATATAGAAATTAATTAACATAAATGTCTAAAAATCACCTATGTCTAAGAGTAAAGCACTGATCTAGAGACAGCAGATTTTATGTCTCTAAACAAGATTAATCTTTGTTGAGACACTTACTGTATGCCAGCTCAAGATGGATTGCAAGATTTGAAGCTGCCGACATTTCCAAGCATCAAACATCTGGTACTCTACTCTTTGTGAATGCAGTCTGTTTCAGCATAACAAGAACAGATTCTCCTCTAGTAAAGCATAATAGGGAAAAAGTAGCAGATTTGTCCATTAATGTTCTTGCTGTACTGTGGGCTCAAACCTTTGATTTAGAAACACAAAGCTGATGGATTTCTACTGATCTGTCCAGCATTTGATTAAACGAGGCATTTTTGAAAGAAACATGATGTGGGATGAAAGAAGAAGCTCTCCTATGACAGTGTTACACAACTGATCTCACATGGTTATACAATTTGAGTTACTAATTGACAGATCAGTGCATGTGGGCAAAAAAATTTCCCTGAGAATCATCATTTGGAGGGAAACAGACATTTTTCATAATTGTTTAAAGTTGTAAATTATGTATTGTTTACATGTACAGCACATGCAGGCAATTATAGTGACAAATGTTCCCAATCCTGATCCAGATCATTTAATATCATCTGCCAGGACCATGTTCTCATTTGATCTCATCTATAATTTCCTACATCACACAGCTGCACTTAAAAGGGAGTGAAAGCAATTCAGCTTATTGGAGATGTGCTTCAAAATTAAATGAAAAAAAAAAAAATGGATATTTTCATTTTCTGAAACAGCATAAACCATAAAAATGTCACAGCCGTCACCAATATAAAAACTAAAAGCACAGGACATCCTAAAAATTAGGCAAAATATTTATTACCCTCTGTATGGTTTTACTTTCTGCCATGTTCAAACTTATCTTTCTTCTTAGGTACCTTATCAAACTGGTTTAATCATCACCACCACTCTAAACACTGGTTGTGCAAATACTACAAGTGGCAGTTGGACTGCTTTCATTTTTCATCTTTAAAGTAGTTTAGCTGCACCTTAACTTTCAGAAACATGTGCCTTGAATGATATGATGGCCACGTGGCAGCCTACACAGACACGTTACAATGTGGTAATTTAATCCGAGGATTGGAGTTATATGGGGCTAAATTTAACACACATTTTTTTAAATTAAAATGCGTCTAGATCACGTCTTATCCTAGCCTCTCAGACCGACTCTTGACCTGCCAATTATAGCCTCCATTCTTTGGCTCTCCTGTCTAAAATAAACAACCGGAGAAAATTAATCCTGTTTGGTTCCCTCCTCAGAAAAAATCCTCAAAGCCTAAATCAAAAGGTAATCACTGTTTACTTCATTGTGCCATTTAAGGCTCTCGGTGCAGTGATGTAGGTTCACAGTCGAGTCATTCTGGTCATGCACAAAAACTGACAGAAAAACTGAAGCAGAAGTAGTTTTGTCACTGTATTACACATGTTAAGGGATAATCCTGGTTTATTACAACTTGGGTTCATTTGAATAGCTTTGTCCTATCGATAATAACATTGTACTTATCACCTTAATTGTTGAGATCTGGGAACACCACCAAAAATAAGTCAGACGAGGAAGGTTAGCCAAACTTACATGCTGGAGAAAACAAAAGTGAATGGTAAAAGAATGGTAAACATCCATTATCATCCATCAACCAACTCTCTGCTTCAACTCTGACCTGCCATACTTGCTATAGTTGTAGACTCGAACCATTTTTCTGTGCAATAAGGAATGAATATAAACATTGTGGGTGAGCTCATTGTTAGCTTGTTCTGACTCCTTTCTTGCCCCGTCAGACTTTGTTGTAGTGATGTTGCCTTATTCCCAGAACTCAAGAGTAACTTTAGTGAGAACATTGCTATCACAATAGAAATGGCAGCTAAAACAATGAAAATAAGCTCTAAGTTGTAATAAACTGGAAACATCCTTTAACCAGCCACACTCAGCTCTGTGAGGCTGTATTTAGGTATAGCAATACCTTGAGCTAATTCTCACAATGGCAATGCTAACATGCTGATGTTAAGCATAAATAGTTTATTTACCATGTTCACCATCTTAGTTCAGTATGCATGCTAACATTTGCCAATTAGCAGTAAATGCAAAGCACAGCTGAGGCTGATGGGAATGTTATAAAATTTTGCAGGTATTTGTTCATAAACCAGTAAAGTATTCATACATTTCTAAATCAAAATGTCACGGCAATCCATCCAATAGTTGTTGCAACATTTCACTCAAAACCACAAATGTCAACTTCATGGTCGTGCTAGATGAAAAGTCAGGGGATCACTAAAGTCATGCTGCTAGCATGGCTAAAAAGGTCTTCATACACAGGTAAGATGCCACGGTCTAAATACAGAATACACCAGCACTGGTTGACTGAGGTGATGACCCCATTATAAGCACTATTAGGTCATGGTAGCAGAATTACAGTATAAGCAGTCATAGCATTTTATACAGACAAGCTAAAAAGTCTGCAACTGAGTCAACATCTGCAGCCGGTGGGCATCTGCCTCCCCAGGCAGCCAGACTGCAACAAGGAGGAGTTCACAGTGTGGTCAGAACAGTGAATCTATAGGCGGAGAGATTCACTGCACTAATCTTTCACTGGATAACACCATGAGAGGATGATGGAGGAGGATGATGGAGGAGGATGAGAGGAGGAGGAGGAGGAGGAGGAGGAGGAGTAGGAGTTGGAGAAAAACAGATTGAGTCATTTAGGGTGCTGGGGACTGGAAATGAATAAGATGCAGCCTCACGGTAAGAGACTCTGGTGTGTATTTGTGCCTACAGGAGCGGATGATCGACAACAGGGAATCTTATTATCATATCTTACTGGAAAGCCTCTGACTGCCCGCTATCTTTCACTTAATGCACAAGAGATTTATTATGTGCGTGTGCTCACCACATACTGGCCACCACAATGGAGAATGACAGAGCTGTGAGTCCTATCAGACATTACACATCTGGGGTGTACAGCACTATATGAATAGCATACATTAGGCAACCATTGTGCGTCACACTCCACAGAACCAGATGACCGGCTGCGGCAAGGGAAACATCTGCATTCTCTCATCTGGAAGATAAATTTGGGTGCTGTGGGAGAGCTCAGAGAGCCTCCACCATTGATATGGCTGGTAGTGGCTGAATGTTCAGGGGCCATGCGAGTCACAGGAGTCAAGTCAGCATGTCACAGGCAATTAAACTGTGCCCTCAGACACCCCGCAGAGACACCATCCAGAGAACATAAGTGCGTCAGAAAGCTCTGGATGGAGAACAGAGCAGAGACTGAGGCAGCAGCGTCTCAAAGAGGAGAGAGGACCGGCAGATGCAGCATTTCATGTGGTGAAGTCATTCCTCCCTCCTGGAAATAACTTCATTAACTTCATCTGTGTTTTTTTGTTCATCTCTAGTCAGTCTGCCTGTCTCTGGTTATCTACTGACTCTTCACTTGCGCCTCTGTGCACTATAACCGCTCCGACAACAGAGATGTTCAAAATTTCAGAAATGCACTTTCGAGACTCTGTGCAAAAATAAAATTGGTTCCCTTAAATTCATTCTGACGAAATTGGTGGCTTTCACAGCGGAGAGCTTTTTTGAGTTCAGTTGCACTTTCTGTTCCTGCAGTGTGCGACAGGCTGAACAAATATCTGTGGGTTAGTAGGTTAATAGCTATACATCAGTCGGATTAGGTTATACAACAGCCCACACAATATGTAAAGCATGAGATTATCATTTGAAAATGTGTTTTTCTAAGAGAACACCTGAAAGCAGCTTGAGCAGCTTGTATAGACATACGTATTTACTTACCGAGTAAATTGTGTCTATATGTGTGGGTGTGGGTGGAGGTGGTGGAAGGTGATGGGGCAGGGTTTATTAGAAAGTATTGTCTCCTCTGAATGTCTCTCTCTTTGCTAAAATCTGCTAAAAGCTGAAACAAAGAACTGAAATAAGCACAGCAAAGGCGGCGCCCCCTCACACTGGACACAAAGTGAACTCTCTTTTGACTCTATATCGTACATCACGCCATGTCTACTAGAATATAGAGCAGCTAACGGGACTGTAATTATATTCTTGCCATTCCTCTTAAAGTCTATTTTCTTCTGCTACGGGTCAATTGTAATCGCATATATAAAACTTAATATAGCGCAGAGTGTCACAGCTCCCAAAAGAAAGTAAAAAAAAAAACAAAAAAAACAAAAACCCTGTGGTGCCATCTCAGGGGCTAATGAAATGAAATCTTTAACAAAGTGAAGCGAAGTCCTTCCTCAGTCAAGGCCCTCAAAGGCCCGGCCGTCATGTCGGCTCCTCCACATTTAATTATATTTTTTAGCACTTCAGCCTCAAGTGGCCCAGCACAGCCGGGTCCTCTGGGAGACTCCTGCAAGTCTTGCACGGACGGGCTGACTAGCAACGCCAGGCAGCTGGCGCGCGTGTGTGCGTGCGTGTACCTGCAACCTGAGTGCACGTCCTCACATGTGTATTTCCACAAAGAGAGACTCGGATAGTGAGAAAGAGAGGGAGAGACACGAGGCAGAAAACAGCTGCAGCTTTACGGACTGCAGTAAATATACTGTGGTTAGTGAATCCTGCAAGTTAGTGCTGAAACGATGAGTCCATTAATCAGATAGTTTAAGTCATTTATCAAGCATACATGCCAAACATTTAGTGGTTTCAGCTTCTCAATTTGCTGCTTTTCTCTGTTATCTATCATTGTAAATTGAATATATTTGGGTCTTGGTCAGATAAAACAAAGCAATGTGCAGTTGCAACTTTGGGAACTTGTGATGGGCATTTTCACTATGCTTTGACATTAAACAGATTCATAAAATATAAATCAAAAAGATCAGAGATCTCTCGAACGCCGAAGCACCACAGCAAAACATAAAACATTTACTCTTTGAATTTCTTCAGTTCTCAGTCAGCAGTGATTTTGTATTTATTGTATATATGCAGCTAAAGACGGGATGTTTTCCGAGTTTGTGAAACCTATCTGAATTCCGTGAGTGGCATATGTAAAGTAGGTTCGTTTTCTGACACACCATCATTCATACCTTTTTAAAAACTTCTGCCAGAATAGAGAGAATCCCATTCCGCCTGTGTGTTATCTTCTCTCTCCAGCTTCTGCTTTATAGACGGGCCGATGGAACCTGTTGGACCTCAGAACATCTACACCCAGATGAACGTTCAGGTGTGTGCTTGTGTATGTGTGTGCATAAAACGTGTTTTCATTTGTGTAATCAACTGGATTAACACTTGCTTACAGTATGGGTGTACAGACTGTGTCTGTGTGTGTCAGAGGGAGATCATTTGTGCATGTATGTGCACAAGTTTACATCCCAGAGAAAACACAAATAGGGTTTGTATGCATGTAGATTTGTTGTACTTGCACCTTTAAAGCCTGCAAAATAAACCGATCACATCCTCTGCTTCCGACTAGATGCGACCACCTCGAGTTTACTCCTTATATACTCGAGTCACACACACATGTAAACACTCCTTTTCCTGATAATTCAGCATTTCATGCCTAGTTTATCCAGCCCCAAGGCTTTCTGGGTGATTATCATGGCATTTCCATTTGCCAGACCCTGGGCACAGCAATCTGGAGGGGACTGATTTGGACAGTTTAGATCCACCAAATGTTTGGAAAATGTTTCCCTGCCTCTGGGCTGAGAAACACATTTTCAAATATTTTCTAAACACATTTGTAGAATTTAATCAAACCATATTTTTTTGGACAATATTTTTCAGATCAAGCAATGTTGTGCAAACAGGCTACCCTGCTATCTGCCATCTCAGTCAAAAGGCTTCAACTACACCAAAAGAGCAAGAACGTCGTTTCAAATATGAAATTCGAGGAACAAAAATAAGTTATGTCACTATGCTAGAAGTGCTTCGTTAAATCGGCAAATACAAGCACATTAAACAGTCCCTGTCTAGCCTGGAGGCTGTGTTGAACGTTTTTGCTGTGGCGGTCAGTGTTTGATATTGATCTCTACAAAGCCCAGCTCCATCAGTGCCCAGGAGGCTGTTATCAAACCGCCAAACATCAGAGGGGAGACAGAGTCTTCTCTGTCCTTGACTCCGACACACGCTTATTGAAGGACAAAGCTTCCAGCGCTCTCTGTGCTTTCATAAAAAATACATGCAGCATCAAAAGGGCGGGTATCAAGTATCACAGTATTCAGTGTGTGCGAAGTCATATACTGCTATATATAATACTTGCACGAGTCAGACCCTGTACGTGGGTGTGAACACGTGTGAATGTGAAAATAAAAGCTACAGCTGCCTCCACTGAAGGTTTGCTACATTTCTCACATGCTTCTCATGTAAGCGACTATACTTACAGTAAAACACCAGCATTGCAACATTGCAGATGGGGTTAAAGAGATATGATATAATCATCAAAACAAACACTGACAGCTCAGTATACATTTCCCAGATACAACACAAGACTTGCTTTTTCTCCTGCCCTACCTGCCAAACTGTGCCAGAGCTTACTTTATTGTCAACTCATGCATAATCCATTCGCTGCATGCCTTATCAAAAACCCCAGACTCAAATAAATTCGACTGTATTATTTGCCAAAGCTGAGAACTGTCAGGGAACTTTTCTTTTTCCAAAAACACAGTGCACGGACAAAGTGCCCATAAGCACAAACCCAAAGAGGATTTCGAAGAAGACAAATGAACTTGAGTGGAGCTGGAGGAGAGAGGCCAGAGTGGGGCCAGGAACAGTTAAAGATGTGTTGCTCTCTAAAAGGAGCAGCTGACTAACTCTGAATTCTAAGTAGAGGAAAGTTCTGCTTTTTTTCTTGAGGCGCTAAAACACCAGTTGTGTTGTCTAAGAGGGCCAGATGGGCCTGTGCTCTGTGACTAAACTCTGGGCATGCACACACACACACACACACACACACCTCCAAGACCCTCAAGCTGATCAGCATTCAAAGTAAACACTCACTCTTACACTCTGTTTCTCCCATCATCCACTCTGCTGATGGTTCCACAGGGAGGACAGGAGTCACTGCTGTTTATCCACTTATTCCTCAGGGGGAAAAAAAAGGAGGCTCAGCCAGCAGGAGACAGACAGAGGGAGAGAGGGATGCTGAGCAGAGAAATGTGGGGTTAGACCTTTACGCTGTTAGCAAACATGGCAGCAGGGAGACCAAATCCACCCCGGACATTATAACGCTTACAGTTTCACTTTAATTTCCCAGCTGACTAAGGTAACCTTGCTACAACTGCTCTCAAAATGTAAAACCCCTTAATCCTGTTAACTATGCATTGTACAAACGGGTATCTAAGCAACATAAACTCACACTTTTATTTAACTAAATAGCATGAAGCCAGTTTTGGAATGAATCACAGTTCGTTTTCACTTCTGCAATGATAAGGCATGAGTTTGAGCTCGATAGTGAACGCAGATTAGGCTAGCAAATTAAGTGAGGTGTGTGTGTATAAAATAAAAATGCATGTCAGTGCCAGTTTACAGCTTGTGTGTACCATCACTTGTACAGCACAGGAGGTTGAAACACAGGGCCATATGCATCATGAAGAAGCCTCTTAAGAACACCTGTGCTGCTGCACTTAGCGCCCAGGATCTATTGTGATAAGATGAGGAGGTGGAGAAAGGGCAGGCCACGGACATATTGTCTTAGCACCTCGCTTTGTTCCAGAGCTCAAAAAAGCAACTGCACTCAGAGCACTTCACCGCGGTGTTTGATGGTGCTGGAGTGCAGAAACAGAGATGGGGAAGAGAAAGTAAACATTGATACACTGCATGTGAGACTGAGAACAGATTTTGGTCATGATCGACACCTGACTTCCTTCATTATTGTTGACTAATCGAATGTCATGACAAGCTCAGACATAAAAAAAATCCTGATAATTCATAATGATGCCCAGATGTTAAAGCTTTAAAAATTTCTTAGAAATTGAGAGAATTAAGTCAAAATCCTAAAATCAGAAAAGGTAGGCTCAGATGAACTTTTCAGATGTGGCACTAATCCTCTTCTGTATAAGCAGTGGCCTGATAGGTTGCTTGAGGCCTTTATTTTGGTGGATCTGGTGGTTTCCAAATTACAGATTTGTTTGTGAAAGCTGTAACTATCCTGACTGGTATTTTAAAAAAATAAAATAAAAAAAAACTTTCAAAGCAGCAGAGATGATGAAAATAAGTGCACAGATGTTGGTGATTTGACTGATTCGTTTTGTACATTTGAAGTAGCCAACGATTTACAAAACACCATGAACAAATCCTGTATTTGGTACGTTTAAAGAGCCCACTACAAAACTGCAAAACCAGATGGCCTACAGGCAGTTTTAGGCACAAATGGAAAAGCAGACCAGACTTTAAACCAGCCTCATTAGAATCAAAACCTCTGCTCAACCCACAGGCAGCACAGAAATAATTTGTTTGTGAGAGAGAAACGTGATGCAGAATTTATGTTGCGGTGTTAGGATTGGCACCCCTGGCATTAAAAAATGAACTTTCTGATTGTTTTCTGATGAATGACTACAGGACACCTGCGGTAACTTTCTCCACTCGCCACTGACAATTTGTTCCTGTGGGTGTAGTATGAGTGACGGAAAGCAGAGCATAAGTTAATGTGGCGCTGATATGAAAATAGTCAACTCTGGCAGTTAAAACAATGATAAAACAAAAACTGTGAAAATATCAAATTGATGGTTTGTATGCTATGGTAAAACAGAGGGAATTATTTTTCTTAGTGTATAAAAATAAATGGTAGTCAATTACTTATTTTCTGGAGGGGGTAAAAGTAGGCTAGCAACAACATTATTAAAATGTGTGCAGACACTCATGAATAATGTATTTTCATTATTCCTGCCAACCTATAAGCACACTGTTAAAAGTAAATGATGTTTTTTTTAAATATCACAATTTAAAAATAATGGAGAACTTTCAGTCCTCCAAATTAAACAACAAAATACATCCTTAGTCCATTCCCTCCACAAAGACACATATAAGTGTTTTATGATCAACAGGAGGACATAGTTTGTCTGTGCCTGAAATCTGTTACTGATCACCGTTTTATGATGAACAAATGCAGTCAGGGTTAAAAGAAACCAGCGTTGACTGTCAATAGGAAACAGGAAACGAACAGCGGTCTCTTGTGTTTAAGGCCGACATTTTGTTGACCCATCCATCCATCCCGATCTCCTCTCTCTGCGAATGTCACACTACGTCCTCTTTTGCTTCAGATGGAGAAGACTCCTACAGCCACTGGAGGATTTGTCACTTGAACGTAAATGGATGTCATGTTTGGCCATTTTTGAAATGCTTTCGTTTTACTTGGTATGGCATTTTCAAACTTTTCGATGTTACTCCTCTGCCTCCCTCTACTCTACTGGACTTGTTTGGGACCCGTGCAGATGTTGAGTCATAAATATCAAATATGTGTGATACAACATTAGTCTGCAAGTCAGTTTGTGGAGCTTACAATCAGAATTCCCCCTTGCTATTGTAAAACAAAACTACTATGGGATAAAACCACCTCATAATCCTCAGCTGTGTCCCCACCCTTAAGAGTTTGTGACCTGCTTTAGACTTTTCACATACCTGCTTATCCTTGTCCTTTGATTTCCCACTGCCTGACACCCGCGATGAGGTGACATCACGGGGGATGACAGAGATTTGGTGCAGTGGCATGTTCATTCCAGCAGAGCCAACCAGGGACGCTCACACACACACTTCCTGTCCCGCTGCCAGAGCAAAGAGCATGATGGTCCGAACTACGTCACCTTGCTCGCACTGTCCTGTAGAGGACACACAGAGGACCGAGAAGAGATTAGCAACGAGGTGACAAAATAACATTCAAATAAGGTATAAAAACATACTATACATCACTGCATCAGGAGGGCTGAAATACAAATCCACAATAAGAAACAAGAAATCAAAGCCCTGAAGTGGCACAGCTACATTTTGTGTCTTCATCTGGTCTGCCGATCACTTGACCTCTTCTGCACCTACAGTTCTTCAAACTAACTTCAACTGAAAAAATTATCAGTTACAGTCGAGTTTGTGCTGAAAAGAAGGATACCATGCATGTGGGGTAAAGGCAGGTTAAAAAGGTTCTAAACCAAAGAAAAAAAAAAATTGTTGCATAGAATGTCTGCAAAAATTTACCAAAATTGGTCATTTTGGTATATTTTACTACATTTATTTCATAGTTTTTAAATCACATTTTCTTGGTGCTGACCTACAGTACAGTGTAAGAAACTATTCTCAAACCACGAGGGTACAGTCACCTCTTGTGATTTTCCACTGGAGAGCAGAAGTTTGTCTCAGAATAGCACAAGCACAAAGTAATAAATTATCACAGAGGTGATCCCCGACATGTGTAATAAATCACTACAGAGGGATGCAGGAATTCACTTTTTTTCCCCAAAGACCTGGAGATTCAGGGCCATGATTTCCACAAAAGAGAGCGGTGATTCCAGTGGCTCCCCGTCGTTCTTGGATAGATTCAGACAGACAGAGTCATGAAAGCAGCAGCAGCATGGGGCTGTCCTGGGGAGTTACACAAGATGTTTTACATACGAGTTGTTTTAACTTCAGTTAATGCAGCCATCTGTACTGCCACTGACAGCAATTAAGCTTTAGCTCCCTCTCACCACGCCTGTGTATATATGTGTGCGTTTGCACGAAAGCCCGTTTTCCAGACAAACCCTCAAGGTCCACAGTATGACAATGACAGGATTAAGAAACCAAAAAGCAAACAGACAGATGGGGGGTCAGTGAAATGGCAGTAATCAGAAACCAGTGTTGAGGATGGAGGTGGTGGTGGTGGTGGTGGGTAGTTCACAGAGGAGAAGCTTCAGAAACAGACCAGCACAGCCAGAGCTGCCACCTCAGTTCATCACTGCACTGTCTCGGATAAGTATGTATCAAGATAGAGAAGTGATTATGCTCTTATGAACTCACTAACGCACACAGTCAGTGGTCATATAAGCTTCTTGTGCAACAGAAGGAAGTCTCAGCTCGCTGCCAAAGAGGGAGGGGGATCCTGTGTTGATAAAGACCAACCCAAAAGCACCTCAGCACCCATTAATACATTTCTCCAGCCAACGAACAAATTGCCTTGCGTTTGCTCATGTCACAGATAAACACATCAACTCCCTACTGTTTATCCTAGCAGTCCAAAAGACAGGATGTGACTTCACACAGCGTGACTTGAAAACAATTCCTACTCGATGACGATGCCTTTAGATAGCCAGTAATAGCCTATGGCAACACTCTAAACTGAAAAGGGAACAAAAATGATAATACGATCAGTGGAAATCACCCTTTTGTGCATTATGGCTGCAACTAAGTATAATTTATTTATATTTCAATTATCAATTAATCCAATCTGGTTATATCTGTGACGAAAGTTGTCACAACATTTGAGTCTATACATTTCTTTTTTGGAAAATCCTACTCATTCTGCCTTTAACTCAGTACTACAGTGTGGAAAAAATATGTGCACAGAAGAAAAGTTGACTCATGACTGACATTTCCGTCTTGAACTGCTGAGTCACATGCCAGTAAAAAAAAACAAAAAAAAAACAGTGTTGTGAAACACAAAAGGAGTTACACAGTCTCCCAGAAAAACAGCATTTATATTTGACAACTCAGCACTGGAGTTACTGAGCGAATGCAGGACGCATTGTGCTCTTTACTGTGTAGAGGTCAGGGAGGTGGAGTTCTTTAGATGCCGGCGCAAAGATGACTCATCTTTTTCGACTGACATTCATCCCAAACCTGAACCAATTTGCATTTTTAAGAGGCCGTTATGATGCTACTGTAGCTGCACGTGTTGGCTTTTGGCTAGCTCTGCTGCCAGAACGCTAAACTGGAAACCTTTAATGAAAACCGAAAATGGCTTACAATGGTTTACATCCAGTCACCAATCATTCAACTCTCTTGTCTGCCCGCCCTGATTCTTTCCTTCCGAAGCCATCAGTCTCCCTCGATTATGTTAAAAGTTAAGTGGATTTTGTGAGTTGGATGCAAGAGCAGTGAAGTAATTTAATCCCTTTTGGTAATTCTATCTTTATCATGAGCCATTTGTGAATTCACTTTGAGTTAGTGAGCTATGGCTGTAGAATACAGGTCACATTGATGGCATATTGTGTGTGTGTGTGTGTGTGTGTGTGTGTGTGTGTGGCTAATGAGTTACAGTAAACCCGCCTGAGGGCCTTGCCACATGGAAGCATCATTAAAGCCCCTGCTGGATCTCAGTGACAAATGTTTGTATTAATTACAAAGTGGGCATTCTTGTGTCATTTCCCGAGCTATTTGTGAAGTAAGTAAGAGGGACGAACAAAATAAATCAAGATGGTCGGTGTCATGTATTTGTGTACTACATTTGCAGAGCTGTGGTTCACTGCTCAAATGTTTTTGCGGCAGTCTGATGCAACAACCAGCAGCATCCATCACTGTGGCCACAACACAGCGAGCTCGTTACTATGCATCGAAGGAATAACAACTGCAGTAAAATCCTCCACTCCACTCTTAATTTGCATTGTGTTTCAAAGCCTTTGTTGAATTGAGGGGCTGTACTAATAGGGTGACAGATGTCAGGATTACATTTTCGCCATACATAGGCTATATATAAACATTTAGTTCAGTGTTATTATATGAATATTTTTAGGATTAAAAAAGCTAAACTCAACCTGTCAGGTGGTCCCTTGGATGTCAGATCAGGCCATTTTCCACTTGTGTGTTCTCCGGGAAGGCTGCCAGTCAAAGAGTTCACTGCAACAATAATGATAGCTACAAATCCTGCAGCACGCCAACCAATCACAGGCCTCCTGTGCTTCCAATTTGATGCTGACCTGTTGCCATGGCAGCAGCTCCAGGGGTCAGTTTAAGCTGTTAAGGGGACGATAACTTCGGATGAATGGATGCACTTCTGACTGGTTATAAGAAACTCATATTAAACTATGAGTGAGGATGTTTTTTAAGTGAGCACCAGGGCTGGTCGACAACTCAATATTATTATTTACTGACTTTCAGTGAAATTGTATTGTGGTGATATGATCATATTGTGTTAATTGTTTAATTTAGATAACTGGGATTTTATTAAAGATTCAAACTGTAATTAATTTCCAAAACTGTAGGTGGTCGAGTTGCATTGTGGGTAATGTAGGCACCAGGTTTGGACAAGGAAGAAGAATGCTTGGAAAGAAAAACACACTATTTTCACGTTTTAGCATTTTTCAGCTCGTTGTTTTGGTTTTCCTGCCCTCAACTTTGCTTCACTCTCATTTGCATTAATCGGCTCCATTTCCAGCAGCAGCAGGCAGCAGTTTTAAGTCAATAAGATGTGATAAACCCACTGAACACTACCAACTAGCTGGTGAAAATAGTGGAGCATTTAGCAGCTAAAGAGCCAGATATTTCCCTCAGGAGTTGGCGAGGACCAAATACATGGCGGGTTTTTTTTTTTGTTAGTTTAAAAAAAAAAAAAAAATTGGACTTATATTTGTCGGGTGGCCAGAAACACGACTCCAAATGAATGATAATGTTGCTCTATGTCTGCTGAATGTGAAAATAAGCCACTATATGCTTATGCATTCGCCATATCAGCATTTATAAAGTGTCAAGGCACATTTCGCTGCCCAGCCATAGTTAACCACACACCTGCCAGAGGAGGGTCCAGACCGCAGGCGGTCCACAGAGAAACAAGGTCATCAAAATATTACTGTAGCTCCGATTATCCCATTGATGTCACATTTATTTTATAGAACATTTCAACTCTTCCTCTCCAGCTCTTTCCCTCTCTGCTCCTGCGCCTCCTCCATGTTCTGCTCAGCTGAGCTCTGCTGTTATTCAGTTTGCCAAGAGGCCCCTCTGTGTCCCTGCTGTCAGATCAGACCTGAGATATGGCTGAGAGCCCGTTCTCAGGTTCTGATGCGCAACCAGGCAGAAAAATTCGGCTGTGTATCAATCAATCCTAACATTACTGTACTACAGCTATAGTCTATATTTAAAGAGGTGTCTTCCCTGAGGATTGGTGGGTTATATCAGAGATTGGCAATCTGATTTGGGTATTAAAAACTTTGGGCTAAACGGATATTACAACTATATTTTGGATTCCAAGCGAGTTAAATCCATGAATTCTGTAGCCTCACTACAAAAAGGAAAAGAGTTTGTTCTGCCTCTTCATCTATGATTTTACGCTGATATTACAGTTTTAGAGAGAATCATTTGGAAACTGTGAAAAAGATCAAGTTCTGATCCGACGTCGTGCCCACTGCAATAACACAGTTGAGCATGTGGTGTTGTTCCTCATTAAGACAGTTCTCAAATTTTACTTCCACAGAAATGTATTCAGCGTTCATTTGGCAGGTACAGTATAACGCTTGAAAATATAATTTCTTGCTTTGATTGCTGTTCTCTCTGGGGATGTGTCACATTGTCACTGAATCCTTTTATGAGAGGAAGTACTTTATAGACAAGGAAAATGCTACAAACATGCCTGTACGCTGGACCGGTGCCCCTGCTGAAAGATACGAGTCAGGGGGGGGCATTCATTTCATCGTGGCACAGATTCTATAGCCGTGTTGGCAGCACTTAATGCCCTGCCAGAAACCACACACACACACACACACACACAGATTAACAGAGCATCAGTAAACCCTGATGGACTCCTCTGCTAAAGGCTGCTGCAGTTCACGTCCTCTCACACACACACACACACACACACACACAAATAAAGACACATCAAATTTGGCACTGCATAAGTTTGGATAAATTGTTAAACAAATTTCACTGTCAGACTTAAACTGTTAGATAATTTAACTGTCACTGACATTGTATAATTTCACACACACACACACACACACACACACACACACACAAACATACAGGCCCGTGCTGCACTGAGCTTGAAGATTGGTGATTACTTCAACACTTTCTCATAACGCACCGGGAATAAATTATCATAATGTTTTTTGAGCTCATTGTCATTTCAAATGTAGCTGCGTCATTTATCAGCACCAGTACGGTATGAATATTTCTGCCGGCTTCTTCTCTTCCTTCTAAAAGGTCTCCGTGCCCATTTACCCTATATGCAGGATAATTCAAACCATCTCTGATATTAAAGTTCACTGCATTTATAATGCCTCTGGTCGCTGTCCCATTTGATTATATGCTTATGAGTCCCAGTTTGCATGTAACTAATTGTGTGGGTTGTGTGGACATCTGGGATAAACCAACAGTCTTTTTGGGAAAATGCGAGAGCTGATGCTTTTTACACACACCAACAAAATTCTCTGGGATTTCACTAACATTTACCAAAATGTTTACCACTTTTAACACACTCTTTCTCAGCTGCCAAGTAGGTCTGAAGGATGGCCAGAGCAAAAAGAGAATAGAAAGAGAAAAAGAAATAAAAATGGATAAGACAGATGCAGGTGTGCGCACATACACTTAACGACACCCTGCAAAACTTCCTCTTCTGTAAAATGAAGAAGGATCTGTTAATTTACAGTAAACGTTTTATTTTCAGTACCACTTCCAGAATATACACAGACTCTGCCTTGAATACTCAGAAGTGGGGCATTCAAAGTTCAGTTAAATACTTGATATACACACACAGTTCTTTCAATGAATCCTTGTTGAATTCCCCAACAGTGTAGTGACACAAGGAGACTCGGATGTCATATGCATGAAGAAATCACTGAAACGACTTCAACCTTCCCCGTCACCATCAACTTCCCAAGAGACCCCGAGAAGAGCGGTGTCATTCTGTTTCAAGTCAAAATGATGTGAAATGACTCTCACTTTGTTGTCAAATTCAACATGTTATAAAAGCCAAGAAGTATTTTAGTATTTTTACATAAAATCTTCTCAGAAATGCACTAATAAAACCATCAATAATATGCCGCACATGAAGGCGTTCTGGCAGAAAGCCTTCAGGAAGTCAGGTGATATAAGATGCTGTACTACTAGGTAGTATGTAGGTAGGTAGAATAAAGAGCAACAAAGCCCATGTAGTAAGGAGGTCAGGATGGATGAGTGGATCAAACACTGGACTTTTACCCAGCAGACTGCTATTTGAGTCCTTCCTGAAACTTGACTTATTATTTTAACCCAAACCATGATCTGGCAGAAAGCCTTCGAGGCAAACTTATCCCACGTGCACCCCTGCCAACATTTCAGGATGACACAAGACTTCACTCTCGACACTGCTCCTACTTGAGCCCCAAAATTAGGTGATGCATTTTTGTGTGTTAACCTCTAAAAAAAAAATTAATCGTAACAGTTCCATCTTTATTAGCTAGAATTGACATTCAAATAATTTGTTCACAAGAGTTTATGACAACTCATTACGTGTAAATGATTTTCAAGTTCCTCCCAATCTAAAAATGAATAGTTTGATGGCGACTGCCAGGAAGGAACTGCTTGACAAAGACATTTCATTAAACTTCCTATAAAAACCACAAACTTCTCATTTTTACACTTCCATTTTTGAACATATTTAGCACATGAGATAATATGTGTTCATTAGTGAGCTCTGGAGGTGCCGGTAAGTAGATTATGTTCCCTATAGACAGAGGCAGGCTAGCCATTTCCCCCCGCTTCCAGTCTTTATGCTAAACTAAGCTAATTGGCGAAAGTGTATCAATCTTCTCATCCAACTCGCGACAAGTGGGCAAGTAAAATGTTTCAATATTCCTTTAACATCTGGATCCAAGGCGCCAATGAAATGCCATGTACTGACTTGCATCTTGAAGTGCAAATTGTGAAAGTACATTACTGGTGCCAATAAAAGATCTTAAAATAAGACAAAATACAGTTGGCTAGAATTGCATTTTGAATTTGGTTTCAGGTTGGTCAAAAACCCCCGGAGTCAGAACAAATCTCTTATCGAATCTTTTATCTCACCTCACTCTTTTTATTAACAAAGAACAATGCACAAAATATTTCGGTAGCAGGCCATGCAGTTTTAACCGGCAAAGACAGTTTCACTCAAGTTGAAATGACAAACATTGCCAGCAGCAGATTACATCAGCTGTAGCCTGTAGTTAATTAATGGTAATTCCTTAAGTACCTTACCCAAACTGAAACTCTGGTTATTGTCCATTGTTGTGAACATTGCTGTAGGCTACTACTCAAAACTGCAGTGTTTATGCTTTGTCATCCAACAAAAAGTGATTACAGATCTCAAATGGGTGTTTTAGTTTTGGTTGATTATAACTTTTTTCCCCACAAAAGGTGAACACAAGTAGATTCAGATTCAATAAAATGTTAGAAAACCCAATCCCTAACCATCACAGATAAATAAGGTATTAAAACAACATGTTACTGACAGAAGGCTGCACAGTCAGTACAGGCATAATGCAGCCAGACAAGCTGCAAGTCAAAGAGGAAGTGTAGGTTTCTTTCTGTTTTCCATGGGAAAAGAGGGACATGTTATTCTCTCTCTGATAACCTAACACACTGCCGTGACAAAACAGAAAAAAAAAACAAAACAGCTAAATACCAGTAAGTAAAAGGGAAACATAACATCATATCAATGCAGACTCAAAGAGGACCTGATACGAGTTTTGACAGGACGCTGTCCAGTTCTGTGTGTGTGATGGGAAGATGAGAGAAAGAAAGAATGAAGACAGAATGTATAAGTACTGATTTTGCTGCAAGAGCAGAACGATAAACCAGGAGAAGAAAGTGCAAACACATCAAAAATCCAGAATGTGGAGACGGGAACTGAAATCCTAAGACAGGGCAGTCACTTACATTGTAGACACTCTCCACAGAACAGACACACTGAGTATGCAGCTTTGGTAATCTCTCTGCCACAGTTG
This sequence comes from Maccullochella peelii, assembly GCA_002120245.1. NCBI lineage: Eukaryota > Metazoa > Chordata > Actinopteri > Centrarchiformes > Percichthyidae > Maccullochella > Maccullochella peelii. The sequence continues at coordinate 23,493 of LKNJ01001702.1, forward strand.
ATACTGTAAAGGAGAAGTAGAACACAGCATAGAGGAACCAGAGCTCCTATCTTCATTGTACGCAGGCACATTTAAATATCAACCTCAACCAGACCACACTTTCAAAAGATTTTCTTTCCTGTACATGTCCGGTGAAGAAGTTGTTGAAGAAAGTTGAGTGGAAGCCTGCTGGTCATTTTAATGAGGCACTGCCAAAACTGAAAGATGCAACAGCAGGAGACGTGTGGCACTCCAGGATATACGTTGTGCTTTTCACAGTCCGTGAAAATACCAACATGGTGTTCAACATATCCCTTCCAGAGCACTGGCTCGGTTTTGAAAATACCTTAATGGCCCAAGCTAATCAGCTGCTGATTATTGTCTTTATTTATCGATGCTCATCACAGTTTCTTAAAGCCCAAGGTGATGTCTTCAGATGTTTATATCGCAAATGTATTCAATTTACTATAATTCAAGACATGGAAAAGCAGCAAATTGTCACATTTCAGGAGCTGGAACAGTCAAATGTTTGGCATTTTTGCTTAAGAAATGTTTTGTGTTTTACTGTATGCTGTTACTCCACCATACAGAGGCTAAATGTTTTGACCTTGCTTTGAAATGTAATTAGTTACCAATGCAATAGTGATTGCACGATACTTGGACAACAAATGTGCGTTAGTTTAGTCAAGTAAAGCACAGAAGCCATCATGCATTGCATTGTCAACAAGATGAAAGAAGGCATGAAATCAGTTTTTGAAGCCTCTCATTCGGTGTAATGAAAATGGCCAGAATAGCCGCCACAACTATTTCTAATCTCAAACACTTGCTAAACATTTTGATGGTCTTGCAATTATTTTAGGACTTCCTTCCTGAATTTTCATTGCTTCACTCTGATAAGTCCAAAGGGGGTATTCGCTCATATGAAATAGCCAAGAAGAAGTGAGAGTTATATGTGCAATTAACAATTTGTTGTTCTAAAACGGATAATAAGTGAAGGATAAATGACATGACAGGGACAGATACACTAACACACTGGGATATTCTGAACCTCAGCAATATCAGAGAGGATTTAATATCATGTTTATGGATGCAGCCCATACTGCCTATTTAGTATTGCAATGAGGCCAAAGAAGGCATTTTTCCTCATGATTATTGGGGTAATTCTATAATAAACATGTAGTACAGCATCTACTGTACGTACCCTTCTTCACTCACACATATTTAACCTCCAAGCACTTCAAGTCTTTAAAAACGTGGACCAAAAAAAGGATAAAAGGAACAAAGACTAAATGCCTGGAGGTTATCAGAGCACTCAGTTTCGTTTTTACAGTGGGAGATAACTAAAACAGGTGGACATTTTCTGAGACCAGTCACACTGCTTACCTACTGTATTAACAAGGAGTTTCCACATTTCCTCATAACTGCTGTCATACGAGATGATTAAGTTTTATCCATGACTCAAGACAGGACTTTTTTCAAGCGTAAACCTAAGTTGTTGAGTAATGAGGAACTCAGTCACATCTACAGACACTAAATCAGATTGAGGAAAACTTAATATTGCAACTGGTGGAAGAGAATCAGTCTTAATCTTGAAAAAGGTCAGTTCACCCATATTACTTAAAAATATAAAAGACATATTTCCTCACTTACATCTAGTGTTGTCTGGCCACTTTTTATAGGGAGTATTTCTTTGTGTGGCCTAGGGGTTTAAAAGCCGACCAAATAATCGCAATGTTCCTGCTTCAAGTCTGGGCAAGGACCTTTGTTTCATGTCCGCCCTCCCTCCCCTCATTTCCTGTCATTCCCCATTTTTCTCTACCTAATGACAAAATATGCCTTCAAAGTACTCAATGAATCAATGAACAGTGTTCAAGAAAAGCATCTTACTCTCACATTTGAGAAGATGGAATAGGGAAATGTTTGTGATTTTCAAGCAAAAATGCCAAACGATTGAATGATTATCAAAATAGTTCAACAATTAATATTCTGCTGACTGGCTAATCAGGCAGTATGTGGAAGATATGTGTTTTTGTGATTCAGGCAAAGACATTTTTATTGTCTCTGGAGATCAGATGTTGAAGTTTGGGGTGATGAAACATGGTGCACATATGGAGAGTGGGTTATTCATCACACAACCTTTGACACATCAATACATGCCTTGATTTAAGACCCTCATCCTCCTCCTTTTCCCTCACAGCAACCATAGCCAAGGTAAGGGAACAAATTTAGATGTCAGGTTGGTTTGACAAAGCGACCCAGCATCCCACACACACACACACACACACACACACACACACACACACACACACACACACACACACACACACACACACACACACCTCATCTCTCTTTGCAATGACCTACGTGGCTCTAAAATAACCCACACTCGAGTCTGTACAACCTGACAAAACTAAACACACATCTGTGTCTATCAGGGTGCACAGGTTACACAAGTTTGAGCAATAGCGTTGTATCTGCATGAGTCAAACAGCCATTTGGGTGCCTTTAAAAGATGTGCAGCTCAGAACAGAAGTTAAAAAGGGTGGTGGTTACGTAGCCATAATCAACACATTTGCCTGTATAAACTCCTAAAAATACACATACAGCAGCAGGTAGTGTCATGACAGCCTCTGAACCAGAGATCTGACTGGACAGCACACATTATGCAAAAGGTTGTCAAGAAAAAGGCAGTTAAACCATCTAACCCATCATTCCAGCTGTTCACCTGAATGGTTTGAATGTCACCACAGCTGTCCATGTGATCACACCAGTTCCAACAGCTGTACACACACACACACACACACACACACACACACACACACACACAGCAACCTGCTTTCATTCAGCTAAATTAAATATTTGTCAAACAAACTAATTTACTGCTTGAAAAACTAATTCAAACCTACTACATCACATTATGTCTACAAAACCAATTTGTACAAGCAATAACAGGATGAATTCATTATTTGAAAACACTATTAATGACTGATGATCAAATAACCACAGTAGAGATTTAAAGCTGGAATTATGTTTGCTGCTTTAACAGGGGACTGTATCTGAAATGGATGCATTATTTGATGAGATTTAAGCCACAAATACACTCAAGCAAAAATTACAATTGGCAGTAATCGATGGGAAAAAACATTTCATACTCATAATGAAATGACAGTAGGGACTCATTCTGCTGTTGGTATCTTGTTGGTTTGCAGAAATCCACATTAAAAGCAGTTGATTATATATCTCTACCGTTTACAAACACTCAAGGAAATGAGTGGTGGATTGATAATGTTCCAAAAGAAAAAAAAAAACCCCATAAAAGTTCCACAAGTTGCACACCACTTCCCAAAGACTGCATGACAATCGTGTTTGAAGTACAATGACATCTGAACTCTTTTCTTTGTCTGCCCAGCCACAGTGGATGCTTCTCCTCAATTATCCAGTTTTTCCTCCAGTTAGTCCAAACAAAACACCGCTGCTGATGTCGCGTGTTTAGAAGCAAATATAGAAACTTTCATGAGATGCCTATAGGACGAGTCGCTACTGCATAATATCAGGGAGACAGTGGCAAAAACAGAAATGAAAGGTCACAGATTTAGCATACCATACTTGTTTAGATTTTTAAACTCCAAGGCAGCCATTAGTCTCAGACTCAACTTGCAGACTAGAAACTTGCTTGGGTTAGATAATAAATTAAATCTAACATTATGGTTAAATGAATTTGATCCAGAGTATGAACTATATTGTTGCACATACTGATTTGAAAAGTCAGATTCTAATGTGATTGGATGCGAGAAGGAAATTCTGATAATGGATCCAAGTATTTGTCAGCCTATCACTGCCACATGAACGCACTAGAAGACATCAACACTTTTGAAATCAGTGTGTGTATCAATAAAGTTGAAGCTTTGACAAAAATTGACTTAGGGAACTATGTTTACTATGATGGATTAGCCATCATAAATGTTTTGCAAGTTGATTTTTTTACTCCAACAAAAGTAATGAAAACAGACGCCTGATGGCTTTCAAAAATCTAATCAAATATGATGAGGCTGTAGAAAATAGTCGATAGTGATATGAAGCAGTGTGCGGTATAGTGCATTCGTTTAAAAAGACTTAAAAACTGAACTGGAGCTCGAATAAGCTTTGCTCTTATGATTCAAAGTCCAGCAGAAGCTGAGTTAATTAAACTGATTTTCTTTCATTATAATAAAAAGGCTACATGTTTTTCTAGGTTCCCTTGATTGATTTATTATAGTCACACAGCTTTCAAAAAATATTGTTTGATGCAAACAGTCTGAAGAAATGTGTGTGACTATATACTGTAGTCACATATCAACTGGAGAGACTGTCGACAAAGACATCCATATAAATGAAATACACAGAGCCTCTGTTCTTAATGAGGAACTTAAAGACAATGTTCATCTTTATTTCCACGCTGTCGTTATCTGCCATCAGTTGCTCCTCTTTCAAGATGCTGCTGTCAACACTGCTGGTCAGCAAGTAATGTGTCAAGTCTGAAGTCAGCCTACCAAGCGGGCACAGACAGGTGACCTGTCTGTGTCCAATTGTGTCCAATGATCGATTGATCATTGAATGGTTTGACGAGCATGGAACGGTCAACTGAACACCCATGTGAGTTTTTGCACTGACCAAAACATCTAATGAGGGAATAAGTCTTAGAAGGATGGTGTTTGATCCCTCCTGTGGAGCAGCGGAGACTTGGAGAATCTACACTGAGTCTCTTGTGGAAGCTCTTTATGGCACCTCACCAAGACACCTTAAGTTTTATGTTCCATCTGTAACACACGAGTCAGGTCCAATCCAGCTACCAGTTCAACAGAGCAGCAGGTAAGCACAAAACAGTGAAGTGTAATTTTGAATATTTGGATTGTTGATACAGATATAAAAAACACAAAGCGGAACAAATCTATATATTAAAGTCAAACATAAATCACTGTCTTTGCACAAATATGCATTGCGTCTGGTTCCAGTAACGCACAGTATTGTACTATCCATCCCCACACCCACTTCTTGATTCGTTGCCATGAGCAGACAGAAACCTTGAGAGACCGTGAAAGCCCTTCTGACATCATCAACCATAGCCCACTACCTGCAGCAGTGCCATCCCACAGTCCGTTCAGCTGAGCCAGCACCTCTGCTCAGCTGACGTATAGCAGCTGTTGAGCACTCCCCCTTTCATCCTGTACATTATAATTTCATTGCACCCGTGCACCGTACACAAGAAATATTAATATAAAAACTGTCCTGTTGTCCCATAACCCATGTTTTTTTAACTACTGCCATTAGCATTATGCCAGTGAGGTTTAATTCACAGGGGTGTATAACATCATCCATAGGAGGAAGTCATTAGATTGGATCAATACCCTATTCCCTTCAGACGAAGAGCAGCCACAGTGGGACACAGTAGCAGGGCAGGCCAGGATTGAGTTAGTGCACGAGAGGCAAAAGGAAACGACACCGTATGATACCTTTATTATGTTATTACATTACAGCCCAGCCAGACGCTGATACAACAAGACTAGCAGGGGACGTATTCATACAATCATAGTCCAGGATGAGATAACAAAAGCAGTATGGGACAGCTGCACAGAGTCAACGCGGCACGATTGCAGCTGCCATATGGTGGTAATATTGTTAATATAATTATTTCAGCCAAAGATCAATTAAAAAAAGCACAACTTGCTAAGCTGGAAGTCTAGTAAAGTGAGGTAATAACTAACACTATCATGACTTCCTTACAGTCACAGGAGTCCAGGAAAAAACACATCCTGAGCAACACACGCACTCCTGTAAAACAGCACAGGATATGTATGAAGGCTGATTTTTGTTGGCTGGATCCATTTCCTTTCTCTTTGAAGAACACAATCAATATTATTTTACAGATTAACCACCGGAGTGAGGAGACAGGGATAAGCATCTGATGTGGAGATGCAGTGAGTCAGAGATCCGCGTCTGCAGGTGCCATTTTGGTTGACATAGAAATTAAAATATATGGAGGACTAAATACAAATGTGGTTGATTGGGTGGAGTGTAAATTACAAGAGGTGTGGCTAACTGGGACATAATCACACCCTTCAACAGCACTGAGTTTATGAACAGGAAATACAGCAAAAAAAAAAAAAGGAAGTGAGAGAGAGAGACAGAGAGAGAGAGAGGCAGAGAGAGAGAGACAGAGAGAGAGAGGCAGAGAGAGAGAGGCAGAGAGAGAGAGGCAGAGAGAGAGAGGCAGAGAGAGAGAGGCAGAGAGAGAGAGACTGGGGAGGCAGAGTTACTTTGTCTAGGATAAGCTACTTAGTTCAAACATTATCACAAAAAGCAATTCGTGTTTTAGATTAAGCTCATTTTTTCAAATCAATTCACCATTTAACAAAAAGGTATAGCTGAAACGATTAGTCACTTAATTGATTTGATTGACAGAAAATTAATCAGCAACACATTTGATTAGGTTCATTTTTCAGGAAAAAAATGCATTAGTTGTAGCTTCTTAAATGTTAAGATGTTCTGTTGTTTTTTCTGTTTGTTGTTGTTTGTCTTCTATGATAGTAAATTTAATATCTTTGGGCCTTGGAGTGTTGGTCGGACAAAACAAGACATTTGAACACGTCAGCTTGGGCTCTGGGAAACTGGTGGCCATTTTTGTCACTGCGGTCTGACATTTTATAGACCAAACAAATAGTCAAGAAAAAAACCTGACAGATCAATCCAAAAATCAGTTGGTTGGGTTTGAAAACTTAGTCAACACAACTAAAAATATTTCATGTTCTGCTCTGTGCCCTTTGAAACAACTGCATCTATGTGATTAATAAGAACAGACGTGAGCTTTTGTACAGTTGGAACAAACTAATTAGCCAAAACAAAGATGTGGACTACAACGGGTGAACTAGACCCAAAAACCTTTATCTGAAACTCTTCTGCAAGTCAAAATGTTTTTGGCAGTTGTTAAATTGAATTTGATTGAAACCGTTTTGGTATAGCACAATAGGGGCTGTCAAACCCACATATTGTAAAATACTGTGGGAGGCACATTTCACCATCACAACCAACTGTGTCAAACAATGGCGGCAGTTAATTGGCAGAAAACTACTATCTGAGTCTTCAGATACTTTTGATTGCATTCTTTCCGACCTCCAATTACTTTCCTCAGAACCCATCTCTGAAGGCAGAAAGTATGAGTTAATTTGCAAGCGCACAAGGCACAGTCCATTAAGACTGCAGCCTCCTTTGCTCGCAGTTTTAGCAGCTTAACAGACACAGTCTCAGTTGCCCTCTTCTTCCTGTTTGGAATCATAATCACGGCTTTACTTTCTCATTTCTCCCCCGTAGTCGGTCCTGTCAGGACGACTGACAAGTTCAGAGTCTGTTGACAGCTCGGGGTGTGGAATAGATGAGATTTCTCATAACTACAGAAGGCTTGTTGATACCAGCAAAATCCTTCGTTGCCAGAGGGCACACAGTGAGCCGGTCATGAAGGAAGACCAGGCCAGGAAGAGGAAAGCAGAGGGAGAGGAGCAGACTGTCCTAAGTGTATGATGTGGTCATATGGGAGGATTTTCTGCTGCAAATAACAAGCTGGTGCAAGTGCACTCAATGCTTTTGTACACCTGAATATAGCCCATGTTCTTCCCATCTTGACTGAGAAAAAGTAGACACCCAAGTGATATGGTTTCCTACTTATTACGGTCTGCTATGAACAAAAGATCTAACCCAGTACATTTGATACAATTGCTGTAATTGGATTAATAATATCAAATATCTGTGTGCACTCAACATGAAAACTTTGACAAGTTGAAAGCAGCTCATGAATAAAAGGCATTCTCTTTTTTGCTTTTTATTTTTTCCTGCTACTGTAGATTAAAAGCCTTCCCAATTACTTATTTTTCTAAAGTCAAGATATTTCTTTTATTCAAGTCAAGTACAAAACCAAGATCAGAGCTCCATCTGCTTGCCTACAAAAAAGGCCACCGTCCGTCGCCATTGTTTAAACACTCGACTGTGTCACAAACTTAAACAGTGTTTGTGTGGAAAAGAAGTCAATCTACATGCGGTAATCCCATGTGAGGAGGCAGGATTAGTTACACAGCAGCACAACACAGAGAATAAGCATTGTGTTATCTGCAAGTTTATGCATGCACACTCCACAGATTCCAAAAGGGACAATGAGGACTCTTATCGCAACGAGCTCCCAGTATTTCACGACACATCAAAGACATAACCAAAGGCTACAGTGATGTAACACACATACAGACATGCACAGCTGATTCTTGCCCTGACAACAGTTTAACACCACGCTGGAGACTGCATCATGAAAAAGATGGTACCATAAGAAGCTGTCTTTGACATCAAGACTTGTTACCTTGGAATAAAGATGAGTGAAACGTTTGCCCTCCCACTGAAAAAACATAAAACCACAGCGGGCATCCACACAGTGAAAGTGAGAACAGAAAGCGGTACCATGCACAAAAGTGCTTTCCTATATCTTTAAAAAGATTTAAACAAGCTGCAAGTGCAATACCTGCATGGATTATACAGCAGGTATTGTGGCACAGGGACAGGACTGGAGTGTAAGGTGGCACAAACAGAGGAAAGCTGATCCTGCAGCCAATGGGAAGACAAGAGTGTAATGTGAGAGCCGCTCTAACAATGAACTGATTATTGGGACTGATGGCAGAATATGGGTGCAAACCTGCACTCTTTATCTGGCAAAGCAACATTTTACGGTTGTGGTGTGGTACCAGTGTTGAATTGTTGTGTTGTTAATGTCAAGCTGAAGATTAACTAGAATCACTGTAGCCTGGGGAAACAGTGCAGCTGCTGTAGGGCTTCGCTCTGCTTGGTTTTATTATGGGTCATAATAAGGCAAAATCCGGCGGACAGTGCGCCTCAGACCTGAAGTCTACAGTAAATGTTAACAATATAGCTCTGTGGTTCTGTGAGACAAAGGAGGCTGCTGAGATCGCGTCTGTATAGTCCACCATGAAAATTTGACCCAATCAATATTGATCCAGTATCAAAGGGGACAGACCCGCTGCTAGCCTATATCGCACTGTGACTCCTTAACAGCATCATAGACTGCAGCAATGCTAAAATATCCTATAGCACGATGCTTAATCGTGTCGGAATGCAATAAATCACATTTTCATGACCTGGTGTCCCATCTTATTCCACCACGAACTGAGCGTTAAAGGCTTCGGGGGAAACTAACAAAGGCTTGCTCGGACACAGTCAGCATCACGTCTCCTCTTGAGTCAAACACATGGCTGAATGGACAAACCCAAGCAATACATTTTTTTTTTTTTAAACACAGCAGGAATTTCAGCTGACACAGACGCGTTGCTGATTTTATTTTTTTTGCTGCAGAGCGCACCAGTCGCTGACATTAAACTGAATTTTCATACCTTAACCACAACAGGCTACGGTGACCGTCGCCCCGGGGAATCGACTCTCGGCTTCTACAGCGGGCAATAAAAAAAAAGTAAATTCTCACACATTCACATCCCAGCACAGTCCAGTCCAGACGTCCGTCCGTCCGTCCGACCAACAGTCAGCAGCCTCCAGTTGGATTTAATAAAGCGAAGGGCGCAGCGGAAACAGAGGAGCCTCAGTGTGCACGGACTCATAGCTGCATTGGACCAAATGTCGGTCCATATTCCAACTAACACAAAAAAGAAGACACTCACCGCTGTGTTCGGAACCGAATGACGACGTTTGGTTTATTTCATTGTCCCTGCTGAGCAGCTGTGTGTAGTGGTGCGTCACTGACTTCCGCGTTAAGATGGAGCGAGGAAAAAAAATGCAAGGGAAGTAATGCATTTAAAGGACAGGCGGCGCACGCGGGCGCGCTGGGGAGTGTGCGCTACTAAAGAGATGAGGATGAGGATAATGAGGAAGGTGATAATGATGGCAGTAGTGGTGGAAAATGTCGCCTATGATGATGATGATGGTAGATAAAATGTAATAGTTAAAGCGCCACTAATAAATATGTTTATTTAAATATGTGGCAACCCTACCTACACTATCTGCCCCTTACCAAACTAGCTGGTGAACATAGTGGGGCATTTAGCAGCTAAAGCGCTATATATTCCCCTCAAGAGCTTGTAGAAACTAAAACAAAGCTAAAAAAAAAAGAGTGAATATTGAACTTAAATTAATCAGGTGGACACAAAAAGCGACTCCAAATGAATGCTAATGTTGCTACATGTCTGCCTGAAGTGTATATTGACAAGCAGCTTGTTCCACTGCCCCCAATAAGCAGCCCAAAAAAAAAAATCAATTTATGAAGCTTTAAAACAAAAGTTCAACATCTTGGGAAATACTCGCTTTCTTGCAGTGAGTTAAGTGAATAAGTGTATTTTCCAAAATGTCAAACAATTCCTTTAAAGATGATAATAAACATAATTTGTATCATTTATTATAATGTACATTTCTAATTATAACATTCAATTTTATGGGAATTACACAATAGATTTGTGATCAGCCAATAGAAAACAGCTTCCAGAAAATAGCTCACATCTGTCAGACTGTATTATTATATTCTGGTATAATGGTCATTATTTCAGATTGCGAATGGATATCCTAACTTGAGTGAATCACACCATGTACTGTAACTCCAAAAGAGCTCCTCACTCACAGTGCAGTATGTTGAGAGAGGCTCACTTATTAAACGAGGGAATGTATCCTCTGTTGACTCAAAGCCTCGGCTCTATCTCTGTGAAACCTGTCATTGTGTTTGAGCTTATTACTGATGCACAGTCCGCCACTTCGTCCTTGGGGTGGGACAACGGAGCCTCTGTGCTCTGTCTGGACAAAGTGGGCACCTCAGAATTGAGTCTGCCAAATTGTCATGCATGTGTCCCTGCGTCAGAGACATACAGGCTGTCTTGCTGCATGGCGTGGAAAGATTAGGATGTGTCTTGTTGTGTTAAAGAGAGGCAGGAAAGTGAAACACAGCTGTCGTGTATACTAAAACTGCCTTTTTACCACATTTACAGGCCTTTAGGAATCCAAATGTTACTTTTCACAAGAGGGGAAGAGCAGCCACAGAGAGACACTTGACTGGTTTAACCAACCCTGCCATACAGGCCGACAAATATGTAGAAGTTCTCCTGAACAGATCAGAACAGGGTGTGTGAGTTTAACCGAGAGGCCTGGTTGGCATGAGCAGGAGGCTGATATGTCAAGTTCCAAAAGGGTTACAAGAAAGGGTTCATAAGAAAGCACAAACAGGAAGAGATATAGAGAGGAAGAAAGGGGTGGTGGGTAGACAGGTAGAAGAAGATGAGTTTGTCCCAGGAGGTCAGTGGGCCTGTCAGTAGGTGGGAGTGGAGCTGAAGGGGGTAGGAGGGTCAAAGACTGCTCCCTGTTTTCAAAGTGTTAAGATTTTCTTGGTGTGTGTCCTTCCTGGTTTCGTACAGTGAACCTGTTTGACTGGTAGTGCTTGATTGCCTCGTGTTATGATCCCTTTGACCCTTAGCACACATGACTCAGCAGAGTAAACAGGTACAGGCACAGGTATGATTAAGAACTACACAGAAGGTTGAAAAGTAATGGATTGTGTTCTGATTCCAGAAAAGGTGCAGTAACCTTTGGAATAAATATTATACATACTTGATGAAAAAGGGCATTAAGGTATCATACTCAGTTAATTAGCAGATATCTGTCAAACGTCTGTGTACTTTATGTTTGTCACATTCCTAAGGGTAAGTTTCAACTTGTGACCACTGTTCATCATTATGCCAGAGCGTGCAAACATCAGAGATAAGAGTTTGAGAAATAGTTTTTTAAATCATTAAACAGTATAGTGGTTAATAATGATTGCAGATTCTGATTACAGCACTACAAATCTTAGTCTGTATATTAGAGATTATTAACTAAATGCAGTATTTATGGTTTTAGAGGCAAAAATCATACAAAAGTAACAGTAAAACTTCCAGGTACATTGCGCAGTTCAACTTCCCTAATTGATTAATATTTAATGGGTAATCAGTAACCTGAAATGTATTATGTTTTCCTCCTTTCCAGTCTTGTCTTTGGTATTGTCCTCTGCCACCCTTACTGAGCTGGATTCCTTCTAAAAGCCATGTTTAAAAAAGGGGGGGTGAAAGCATTGTTTTTTTGCGAAATATAGACTTGCAGCACTTGGCAGAGTTGGAAGAGGCAAGCAGAATAATACTGAAACAGAAAGTAGAAAACAGGACTTTGGTTTGTTATGTTTGTGTGACGCACTGCACAGGAACAGTGGGAGACTGTTCCACTGAAGAAACAACTGAAGGAAACCAAATCAAAACCTAAATATATCCCAAAAGATACACTATGTTATCAAAATGAAAAGAATCCACTCTTGAAAGGGTGGAAACAGTGATTTAATACTGCACTTTCATAAAGTTGACTGACTCACAAGACCGATTTGAAAAAGAATGGTCTGACTTTTAGTCCCTAATATGGGTCAAGCTCCAACAACATTGGATACTAGACTTCCCTTAAAGGTGGGGTAGGCAGTATAATAAGGTGGGGTAGGCAGTATAATAAGGTGGGGTAGGCAGTATAATAACAACACATCCCGGCTCCACACGGAGCTTTGGGCTCATTATGTTCGATGCCATTGCGCTCGTATCGACGTGGCAAAGAGGCATGATGACAAACAGTGGGGAATAACTTTTGACAGGGGATAGTGGCGTGCGTGGTGTACTAGCCTCTCATCCTGCTGCTGTACGGCGTTGCAGCTGCCTCTGAAGCCTGGTGCGCTCTGCTCTGCGGCCGCGAAGCGCTGGAGGGGCGTCTTTGAAAAGACAAGTCGCGGCGGGAGGGACCGCGGTCTCAGTGAGGCTCACGCCGTGGAGAGTGAGCACTATGAGGGATAAGGTTTCGCAGGGTAACCGCCTCCTGCGGCTGCTGGTAGAAGTTGTGGGTTTGGTGGGTGAGCCTTAGCAGAGTGATACAAAGCAGCAGAGAGAGGCGGAAGGTTTTGCATAGGTTGCACAGATTTTGCCTACCCCAGCCCCCTCTCAGACTTGTAAATACCCACGTCTTTCAAACTACATGCCCCAGTTTGTAACACAGGCTTTGTTAAAAGTTTGTAGACTCCAAGACCAAGCCGAGATACCTGATTCACTTGTCACACTTGACAAAGCTCCTCCAGAGCCACAGAAAACTTTAAGCAACTCTTTTCACAGGCTGAGTAGTCCCAGTGATGGACCTGAACAATTTTCATAGGGGTGGTCCGACTGAGACTAGTGTTCGCTTTGGGGTTGCACATAAATGTGTGTCTTCAGCGTTTTTCTGCATTGTGCAGCACCATAGTCCATAATAGTCAGTATTCCGGGTCACTCACTCCTTTCATTCACTCTCTCAGGCAACAGTGGTGATCTCCAAGTTTACCTTCAGGAATCTTAATGGGCTTTTTTTTATGTAACCCTCTGATTCGGTTATCAAAGTTAACAATTAACAACGGTTAGCGAATGTTTAAGCCAGAATTTGGGTATATTATGTAAAATAAGCCCCTAAAAATTTGTGGGCAAAAGAAAACTATTCACAGCCATGCTAGCGGCTCTGTGCTTTGACCTAAATGCTATTGACATGCTAAAATGCTCACAATGACAATGCTAACATGCAGATATTTAGCAGGTGTAACATTTATCGTGTTCACCATCCTAGTTTATCCTAGTTTGCTAATTAGCATTAAACACAGCTGAGGCTCATGGCAATGTCATTAGTTTTGCAGGTATTTGGTCATAAACCAAAGTGTTGGACAAACTGAACTGAAAGGCATTCATGTGTGTGATGGCCAGTGGAGTGGCCAGGCTTCAGTCTATGGTGGCCATGGCCACCGCTTGGCTCCACCATGGAGTACTCCCAGTGACTAGTAAATTGACTTTGATGTTATTATTATGTATATTTATTATTTTGGAATATATTTTTCATATATTGCATTCACCAATTTCAGTAGGCTACAGGACAAATCATGTCAAAACAATCAAATTGACAGAAAATGACTAACTGAATAAAGAAATGAGCAAAGAAATGAATAACTGTGCCTAATAAAATGGCACTTCTTGTTGCTGCACTGAGGAGTTTGAAATGAAATCAGCATGATGTATTTTTCATTCATCTGGAGATGCCTTTAAACTCCTCCCTTTTGAAAAAGATACCCCTCTTCATGTTGAGGTGCATTTTTCTACCAAGAGAGACTGAGTAGTTGTTCAGTATATGCTGCACAGCCCAATTATCTTGGATCAAAGCCAGACAACATGAAGGAGGAAAGAGAGGATAAAAACACTGAGACGTGACTCGGGTCAGAGTTTGTCTGTTCCACAGGAACAGCATCCAAAGTGAAAGCAAAGTGAATAATGAGCGGCACCCCCACTTTTCATTTGAACCTTTGTACTCAATGCAATGAAATACAACATATTTAAGTTTTTGATTACACAAAGTGTTCTCATATTTACTGATTGCAACACTATCTGCACTCATCTCTCCACGATTGGTTTATATTTTGCATTTGTGCATATAAAAAAACAACAGATTTGAAGTGCTCTCCCTAACAAAATTATTAATCTGCAGACAAAAATGTGAACCAGTGGCAGAAGGCCCAGTGGGATCAATCCATCTGTGGACAGTCCTATCAGAACTAGATCTGAAAGGTTTGACCATGTGGTGAATCTGAATACTGACAACAGAGCTTTTTTGTCTTCCATAAGTGATGTCCAAAATGTATTGTTAAATTTGCACACAAACCGTAAACTCCTAGAGCAAATTATCAGTTCACACATACACTTTCTAAGTCAGAGATGTGTTTTTTAAAACAAGGGTGTTAAAGTGTTGTGGCACGTGTTATAACACGCAACTTACTGAGTTACAGAAATGAGCAGATAGTAGCTCAGTAAGAAGATCACACGTTTATTCTGAGAAGGTGACACAGCGATAACTAAGGAAGACCTAACAAGACGTTGTCCTCAGCTATATTTGTCCTAACTTTGACTCGAATTAGGAAGGGGGGTGGGTGTGTAATGTTCAACAGGTAAAAAAAAGTCAGCTTGTTGCTAAGGAACTAGCCATGGGTCTAAGTCAGGAGGACAGGGTAGTGTGACAAGGATGAATCAGTGATACCAAACAGTTTCTCATCGCAATATGAGAACTATTAAGGTCAAACATTCAATGTGGAAATAATGAGGAATCTCAAGAGTAATACTTGAGAACACTGCAAAGAAATGAGAGGAAAATATAGCAGGACTATCTGTTAAAATTTGGTTGGAAATGTAATTAGACAGGTGTTGGATTTAAACACTTACGAGTCAGTGGTGTACAATATGTACGGAAAGAAACTTTATTAGATCACACCCCTGTAGATACTATAACAGTATTTAAAGTTTTTGCAACAGCTGAGCAATAAAAAAGACTTACAAAAGATTTTTTTTTTTTTATGGCAACCACCTTACTTATAGACACATCATAAATACCATAATAATCCCCCCTCCCCAATCCTAATAGTTTACTTGATAGGATTACAGATTACATCTGACATTCACACCTACACACATTGCATACTTGCTATTTAAAAACCAACCTTTAATTTAATAAGTAGTATTCATTAATAAATATTAAGTATTTCATCAATAAGTGGGTGTACTGTTTTTTCATTAGTGATGTAGGTATGTATGTGCCCATGTGAGAAAGACATTTAGAGGTGCAGAATATAAAAATCTGGATGACGACAATATAAACATTTCATAAGACAAACACAGAAATTTAAGTATTCTTTCCCGCACAATAAGGAAAGTCAAATATGATAAATATGATAGTTCTAAAGTGCATCTGTCAAAGACTTGTCGAATTAAAAGTCATCAGCAGTCCTTAAAAAAAAAAAAAAAAAAAAAAAAAAAAAAAAAGCTGACAAAACTAAAAGTAGAAATGTCTGAACGTGCAGCAGATATACACCAATCAGCCATAACATTATGACCACCTGCCTAATAGCGTAGGTCCTCCCTTTTTTTTAGGCCAAGTCAACACCTTGAACTCATTCTCATGTTCCTCAAACCATTCCTGAACCATTTTTGCAGTGTGGCAGGGCGCATTATCCTGCTGAAAGAGGCCACTGCCATTAGGAAATACCGTTTCCATGAAGGGGTGAACTTGGTCTGCAACAATGTTTAGATAGGTGGTACGTGTCAAAGTAACATCCACATGAATGGCAGGACTTTCCCAAGGTTTCCCAGCAGAACATTGCCCAAGCATCACACTGCCTCCGCCAGCTTGCCTTCTCCCCATAGTGCATCCTGGTGCCATGTCTTCTAAGCAACGCACACGCACCCGGCCATCCACATCATGTAAAAGAAAACATGATTCATCAAATCAGGCCACCTTCTTCCATTGCTCCGTTGTCCAGTTCTGATGCTCAAGTGCCCATTGTAGGCGCGTTTGGCGTAATTTGGCCCTTGTCAAAGTCGCTCTCATCCTTACGCTTGCCCATTTTTCCTGCTTCCATAACATCAACTTCGAGGACAAAATGTTCACTTGCTGCCTAATATATCCCACCCACTGACAGGTGCCATTGTAACAAGATAATCAATGTTCTCCACTTCTCGTGTCAGTAGTCAGAATGTTATTGCTGATCGGTGTAAATAGCAAAAACTACCTATATACATGCACAGGTTTTTTTGTTTGTTTTGTTTTTAGGCAATGGGAATAGAACAAGGTAACAGATAAAAAGGATAAACATCTTCACATTGTCAAGAGGTGATAAGTAGTTCTGTGCCATTTCAGTCTACTCTCGTTTATTCACACTTGGCTTTACAGAATTTTTTATTTAAATTTTAAGCAAACTTGGCTGTTAAAAAAAAAAAGCACACAGTGGTAAGTTCCTTCCTCCTGCTAGAAATTACTTTGTAGAATCTCTTCCATTCAGTCACTTTAACCTGTAGCTCTTCAGGTCGTCTCCTATGAGAGGTGAGGGTTGTAGGGTCTAGATCTTAGGCAGCTTGGGAGCACTGATAAGAGGGTTGGTCTCTTGCAGAAATCGCCGTCCGGCACTCTTGTAGTTGTAAGTGCAGTCATGTGTCTCTGCGTAGCGGTGCGTGGCACAGAAGTTGTGACCACACCTGAAAGATTTAAATAAAAGAGATATTTTAGTATGTATGCATGCGGTAAAAAAATAAAAAATAAAAATAGATGCACAAATAATACTTTTAGTACATTCCTCACAGTCAGCAAATACAAACATGCAGTTTCTCCATCAGCAAACATCATCTGCTCAATCAGTACAAATGCACTGAGTCACATGACTCCTCCACAGCAAAGGCTTCTTAGACTGAAAGCCTCCTTTATGTGCTTTAATCTTTCTACTCTTATTAGTCCATTAGTAAAAAGAGCAACACTATTTCAGATGTCTTATTTATTTTATTTGTGAGCACTAATACTGAGTAACTTACATTACTCATTTAATCACACAACTTTACCATTTGACTAAACTGGTATCAGACAGTCTTTTGAACCCAGTCGGGAGCTCCACTTCAAGTGGCTGGTGTTAAGAGATTAGAGTTACACACTGTTGCATCAGATTCAGTGTGTGTGCCCTGGACAAGACCCGAGAGAGGGAAGTGATCCTGACTGATGTCGTAGGGAGAAACTTTGATAATGTTAATAACTTCTGGCAGAACAAGCTGTGAACAGACACGTGTTTTCACTGGAGAAATGGCTGAAAGACAAAATGATGAACTAGGAAAAGAGCACTTTCCACTAAAAGGGATGCTTCAAGGACAAGAATGACAAATAGGGAAAGATTTGATTTAGAGTGAGTGAGTGCAGGTGGAAATGCTGGAGGCACTTGTACCTGCACTCGTAGCTGGTGGCCAGGCCAGTCTTCTTGCCACAGAGGAAGCAGTGCTTTGAGCTCTTCTTCTTGCTGCCTGTGGGAGCCTTGACTGGAGGTAGGTGGTATGTTGGAGTGCCTGAGAGTAGAGGAAAAATGTTTTATTTACTTTACAGGAGTCTGTGTGGAATAACGGATTGCGTAGTGAAAAGGTTTGTATCAGTACCTGGGATTAACCTAGACAGTCACTTTCATTTGTGCTTGTTTAACATTTCACAGGCTTCAAATTTGCTCAAGCTAGACCCATCACAGCAATTATGAAGCCATAAAAAGGTTAGATCAACACAGAACCACATAAAGGAGGAAAAGTGCACTTCTCTCTGTTCAGTACTTTCAGGCATGTTGTAGTGTAGTGATGTCAAAGCAGCCATTTTCACCTGTGAAACAACAAACTGGAGTGTGGCCAGAAATGCGATATGCTTTTAAGTCTCTCTGCACATTTCTGAAAACCTGTCAGTTTTCAGCATTTTACTTGTCCAAGTTTCTATTTTATTGCCATTTCATTGAGCACAAGGGGTGTGTTTTCATATCATGCATTATGTCAGCTTAATGTCTGTCACCTGATACCCACAGGAAAACACTGCCAGAAAATAATCCCTGAAAAACAGTGTTCCAACTGTCACATTCAAGTCTTTTTATCTAGGGTTTCTTTGTCAGTCCTGACAATTAATTCTAAGCTTGGTTAATGATAAAGTGTGCATTTTAAAATAATTGTAGTCAATCTATATGTAAATAGTAGTAAATTTGTGACACTGCTATTCTTGAAATGGTGCAGATAGTTATCAATCATGTAGTTTCCATTTGAAAGGGGTTTCAGGAAATTTTCAGGCTTTGCCATATGAACCCTGTCGTAATTTTAGAAAATATGTCAGAAAATAAACTGTTCATTTCCTAAGTCAGGGAACACCGGTTTGTCAGCTTGTACCTGTGATAATCCTGTCTGTGGAAGCATGCAGCTAGGTTTGTGAGCCGTGGGGATACGAGAGCACACAGATACAACTGACAGCTCTGCGATGAGGGTACAGGAAGCTCGTTGTCAAGCAGCTGGGCGTGGGATTGGATTTTTATTTGTTTTGTGCACTTGACTCTACCATACAGACAAACAGTGGGTTCAAATATATTCAGAGCAAAAGCACATTTTCCACATTCTCTTGTGTAAGAGACCTAACTTGAATTTACATTTAATTAAGGGTTGTCCCAATCCTAATCTGGCTCATTTAATATAGAGGATCTGATAGGCTCATTTTCTGCACACACAGCAGCACTGTAGAGACATGGTGCACAGAGAGAGACAAAGGTACCTTTTTTGTAACTAAGGTATCTCAGCTGGTTTCACTTGCTGTCAGTGTTGATATCTTCACTGAAACTGCTGACTGTTTTGTTTGTGTGGAAAAGGTTCCAATGTTTTAATGGAGCACAATGAGATGTTTGTGAAAGTTGGTGTACCTGTAGCACAATGGGTTTCTATGAATAGATCTGCTTTACAGGCCAATTAAAATATGGTTTATTTTACAGGTTTGTACTTTCCTAATCATTTCCTGACAGAACTATGAGGTACTAATTATCATAGAGAAAACATGTTTTCCTTGAAATTGCTCCATTTAAACCCAAGTAAATATTAATTTATCATTTATTTACTATTGGGAACTTTATCCAACTGAACAATGTCTATTTTTCCTGTAATTAGCACCAAATTGCATAGTTCCTTCCAGGAAACCTCTGGGAAATTACGGACGGAGAAAGAGTTACCAAAATATGTACTGGTTGGTTCAGATGTAGAACCCATTGCCTCATTTACAAACTGCGCATTCAGATTAGTGTTATGACCAGATTAATCCTAGATGCCTCCTTTCTTTTGTTTATCCTAGACAAGTCTCTAAAGCAATTTATACAACTGCACTCAAGAACTCAGAGTATGGGGGAAAAGACTCTGGTCTGGTGAGACAAAAACTGAAGTCTTCACCATGAATGCCAAATGCGACTATATCCTCTGCTTAAAGCTGGCCAACACATCCCTACAGTAAAGCATGGAGGAAGAGCATTATGTTATGGGGATGTTTCTGATCAGACTTAAGTGGCTGTCCTGATTGAGGAAACCATGAATGATGACAAATATAGACAGAGCCTTGATGGGGAAAAAAATGTCGTGAGCACACGCAATCTCATAGTGAAGGGATGACTCACTTTCTGCACAACAACATAGTCAGGACAATAACAAAGCTGATTTAAGTCTGACTGTCCTTGAGAGGCCCCTTCAAGTCCAGACTTGAACCCCACTGAAAAAATATACAAGAATTCACATATATTCTGACGCCACCTGAGGACATCTACGTGGAGGAATGAAACTGCTAAAGTGTTGGTGTGTAAAGCTGGTAAAGGCAAACCAAAAAGTCCAAAAGCTATAATTACTGCCAAGGGTGTCAAATCATTCTGAATACAATACTATGTAAATGAGAAATTTCAGGCTTCATTTTTAATAAAGAACCCATGAGTTCAATCAGGAAAAAAAACCCACAAGCTTGAGGAGTAAATGAATCTTTTTTGAATAACTCGTGGAGGTGTGAACGCCAGAGTGAGCATACTTAGTGTCTCTGATGGATGGAATTTATTTTGGGAGCCCACTCACATACGTTTGGCCCCAACCAAAGGATTTCTTTTGTATATATTATCTATTTCTTTCACAACTCTGTGTGAATTCAGTGAACTGAAAAGTCATTCATGTGCAGTCGTTAGTTGGGTTGTTCAATACAGTTGACTCTTTGACTGCCACAAATAGATTCTCAGCCTGTGGAAAACACTGATACTGATAAACAAATGTCCAATAATAGAGGAAAATTAAGTACCTTGACTCACTACTTGGTGTATTGATCCATGCGTATTTATCCATATTATCTGTGAATAGTCTAAGCATATCAGTGGCCGATATAAAAGTGAGTGTGCTTGTGTGTAGGCCTGGCGCCTTCTGTTGTGTGTGCTGCTTCTGCAGTTGTAGCAATAATGAATATTTAAAACCCTTGCGGTGCTTTGTTGTAGCGCTCACACAACATGAACTGAAGGCTTTCACATAACAACATCGTCTCTGTATGTGACTGCACCTTTCAAGGACTGCATCTTAGTTCAGAACTGATTGGCTACAATGTGTGCACTCTGATGCGCCTAACAGCACTTTGAAAACACAGGTGGCTGTAAATGCAGCAATGTCTTTATATACTGGCACTTTATGAAAACATATGGCATTTGTGCGTCTCCCTTACCTATTCTCCCGAATGAAGTCACGACTCCTCCAGCTGATGCAAGAGTGTTGGTGGCCTGAGAAAACAACATGAAATATTTGCAGAGCAAATCAACAAGAGTATTGCAGAGCTTTTTCTTGAGGAAAAAAATAATAAAAAGATAAAGAAAACTGATATGGTTTTAAGAGAACTGATATTCTTAAACAGAAGGGGAGACCATTATAATTATCATTTTTTATAGACCTTACCTCGGATTTCTGATATTCCAGCTGTTCTCAATCAATCACGACTAATATTTGTATTTCTCCTTATTAAACGTATTTAAAAGGTAATTGAAGTGTGATGTGTGTGGTGCCAATATGATACATTTTGATATATTAAAATTCACTGGAAATCCTTTCAAACTGCATTAATTGAACTTTACAAAAAGAATTTCCCACCTCTACTTCACTTTAAGCTTTGAGTTCTGGCAGTCACTATTACTCAAATTTAAGTGAGAGCAATTTACAGAATACATTGTTTCAAGACTCGCATAAATACTTAAACACACTTAAATTCTTTGAGGAGCAAAACACAAATTGAGCTTTAAAAACAACCCCTCAAATCCAATCTTAGCAGCAAACATTGACGCCTGTCTGTGCTCACCATGTAAGAGGCTGTTGCTCGGTGCAACGGTGACATTTGTCTTATGAGATCATCCTGAAGGAGCCGGTTAGCTGGGATGGGTGGCAGCCTGCAGCCAGGGTTGCCTTGCCCCGAAGCAGTGGCAGGAGGCAATGCCAGTTCAAGTCCCAGACTCTCTCCAAGGCCGTCCCTGCTATTGCTGCTGTCTGGAGCCCTTGTGGAGAGAGAAGCCAGGAGTTCAGAGTTGTTCAGGGACCCCAGTGGCTCCTTACAGGCTTGGTTGGCCATCTTAGTGATGCCTCTTGCTTCCCTCTTGGAGATAAGCTCTGGCCTCTTGCCAGGTGACTCAACTTTAACACCACGAAAGCATGGCGGATGAGTTGATGAGGTGGTGGAGGGGTGAGGGGATGTGTTGCCTGGCTTCACTTGTGCTGAGGATTGTGCTCGAAGGTTGGGCTGTAAACAGGAGAGAGTAGAATCAAAAGGCTGAGGCAGCGGTCTGGTAGAAGTGGATGGTGAGGTGGAGGTGGGCAATGGAGAGGAAGGGCTGATATGAAATGATGTGCCAAGCTGTGTCCTATCAGCTCTGCTGGTGAGAGTATCACTTGTCCCAAGTGTCCAGGTACTGAGTGGGGAAGGGGCGAGCGGCAGCTGGTGCTGAGCCCCAACCTCGAAGGACAGATGACCTCCCTCTGGCTGGTTGGACACATCCAGACTCAGAGGGTCTGACAGTTCCCCAAATGGAGCTCCAGGTTGTGTTGGCACCACCAGCCCAGCAGCTTCCTCTAACAACCCCAGCCCAACTGCCTCCCCTGCAGGCTCAGCTGGGTCAAAGGTGGCTTCAGGTGGGCCCCTGATACACAGTGGAGGGAGCTGAGGGTACACACAGTCCCTCATCAACCTGGTGCTGCCAATGTCCAAACGGGAAACTTTGGGAGGGGGCCGAATCTTTGCAAATTGGGGGCATGTCTCCCATGGCTCCTCCTCCTGAAGCATATAACAAGAAGGTGAGGAGAAAGAGGGAGGGGGTCTTCTAGGGATGGACAAGTGGGCAGAGGTTGCAGCAGCAGAGGGCGGAAAGGGGTCTATGGATTTATGGTCTGGAGGTAGTTGTGCTTTTGACTGTCGAGGCTGGTTAATCTGGGGGAGCGAGCGAAAGAAGCGATGATGGTGTCGTGTGCCAAAAGGTCCTAGAAAGCCACCGCAGGGATGTGGGCTGACAGGGGGCCGTGGTTTTACCTTTGCCGACTTCTTCGGCTGGAGGACAGAGATACAAACAGAGACAGTCATATTACACCACAGGACCCTCTCTAATGTACTGTACATTATTAGTATTTTCCCATTCTGTAAAATTATAAAAGTAAAGTGGTTCTCATCACTTGATTCAAGCTTCAATTAATTATGAGCATAAAAACATTATAGAGGCAGTACAGTTTAATGTAATGAAAAGCTCCATCCTATTATAAACAAATGCAAATTAGTGTTTGGTGCAGTTCATCTGCATTATGCAAAATGGTTGCGAGCTACCATTTTAGTCTATGATTATGATAAGCAGGATTTTACGTTATGACAATATTAGACAGAATTTAGATTCATTATTTTATTGATTAAAAAAATACAGCTATGAAACTGCTTGAATAACTTTAACATAAAAGGACTTGATGCCTGTTTTAATATCATGTCTACATTTAAAAAATGGTGTGAAAATTAATTTTGTGTGAAGTTCACATTTGCACTCTGATGAGCAGTAAAATTTGAATAGGTTCCTGTGATTCCTGTAGCTTCCAACCTTCTTGTTGAGGTTCATGTCCTCCATCTTGGCTTTGAGTAGCTTCATTTTATTCATGGTGATAGAGTTCTCAAGGCTCTGCTGTGCAGCTGCAGAACTCTCTCCATCCTCCTCCTCCTCTGCACAAACATTGTACACCGAGCAACCACTGGAAAATATGAGGCAAAAACACTCTTCCTATTAGTGATTTAACAACGCTGTCTGCTAAACGGCAGTCTCTTCAGAGGCCCTGCTCACTGCAACCTCCGTCACCACAATGGACATAAACTCAGCTCCTAACTACCACTGAATAATCAATGTTAAGTACTCAACTTCACATTGGCTGTATAATTATACTTATTTATCCTCTTTGTTCTTCATTTATGCCTCTTAGCGTTTCTTAATACCCAGAACCTAATGCAATAGTCTGTTTACATTTCTACCATTACTGTTACTTCATGTTAAATGATGACCATTGTGAGCAAACCCTTTTATATGCATAATTACAGTATTTGGTAAGATAATATAATGACACAATGATTGTGCTTAAAAACAACAGACATTATGACAATATCCCAACCTCAGAGATTCAGAGAGAGGGGTCAGGGTGCCATCTCCCCTGTCGACCACTCGGAAGAAGTTTAGCTGGTCACCCTCACGGTAGACCACAAACGTGACCTGCTTGTTGGACAGGCTTTTCTCCCAACCCTCCTCCTTTGTGCTCTCCATCAAGTCAGCCACCTCTTTGATAGGATCCTCCATGATTACTGACAAAAGAATAAATGGGGCTTCTGTGGTTAAAACCGAGAAACAGCATATTCGAGAAACAGCATATTTGAATTCCCTAATCTATTAGGGAATTTACTTTGAAAAAATATTTACAAATAATGTTAGCTACAGATGTCCAGCTATCATGTGAATGTACAGTTATTTGGTCTTACCTCTTCTGGTGTTAATTGGACCTCCCCTCATAGCCAAGACCAGTTTCAGAGTGCAGCCCTCTGCAATGCTGCAAACACAAACAGATGATGATCAATACACCAGAATAAGTGAACAGTACTGTAATCCTTTCCCCAGTGTATGCAATTCTAATGGGAGAGAAGGAAATAACAGCAGGCAACATATTTACATTTAGGGGAAATGCTTTACTTCTGAGGCAGAGGCTCTGATCTAAAGTAAATAGCACTCCAAGGGTCAGGATGATTTCCAGATTACCTTAAGTGCACGACTGGGAATTCCTTTGGAACATTTGTTTCATATGAGCAGATGTTTCATTGCCTACTCTACGCCTCTGCTTCTAAAACTTCAAAAGCATGCTGCAGTTTGATAGGCGAGCCTAGCAAAATCTCACCAGAGGCTGGCTGTTCATGTGGAAAATTAAGTGACATTCATAACAATACCACCATCTGCAGCCAGTAGAGCACTGGAGGGTGAGGTCTGCACCTCATAAAACTGACAAGAGTGGAGGGACAAGATCTCTAAATATGACCAGTGTGTAACTTGTCTCATCCAGCTCTACATCTCTGGCACATTTACAACATGTTGAATTAAATCAAAACTGAGTCAGCAGACTCACCACAGCAGAAAGACTTTGAGTGCACATGATTCTAAATGTACACAGCGTGTTTTCAAACACATTGCTAGTAATTGCTCTAACAAGCCTAGTTGTCTTTGCGATTTTGCCTCGGTGTCAGTGTTCTGAAGAACAGATAGGGTCCTTCAGTAAAGGAGGACTAGATTTACCCATAGTCATGTAGACAATGTTCATCATCCAGCTCCAGATTGTTCCAGATAAGGTGTTGCTGGGCAACAGGGATACCTTTACAGACAGTCAGAGAGAGGGAAGGAGAGAAAACTGGTTGACAAGAACCTGTTGATATTTCATAGACCAAGGTCACTAATCTGACAGACAGGCAAGATGGGAATGCTACAGACACAAACATCCATACAACACTAAAGATGATTCATGTATGCTAAAGACAGATCTGTCATTGCTGAAAAGGGGCAAATCACAGAACAGATGCACGGTTAACTAAAAGAGTGCAAATTTAAAAAACTTGATGTGCTACAGAGTTACCTCACTATAAATTCAGCTTATCTTACAGCTAACACTGCCAAATACACAAGGTTAGTTGGACTACTATATGTCTATATTGTATCAAATATTACTGAAAATGAGAGCAAAAAAGTACAACTCCAGTAGAGGGATGACAGCCTAATGAATATAAAGGCTCTGTAGAGCTACTCCTTGGAATGAGATTGAGTGTATGCGTAGTCAGGAAGCTCTCTGTGCCCACAAGGAGTGAACTCGCCGACCCGGTGTTGGAGATGAGCCAGCGTTAGTGAGTGAGCAGTGGTCCTTTCATTGCAGGGTGGTATGCTCCATCACAAACACACAGGCCTGGCTGACACACCTCCTCACACACAGAGCACAGAGAGGCCTTTCTGACCAAAACTGAAAACAGCAGCAAGGAATGTAGATATGAAAGGTCATCTTGATCTTCAAAAAAGCAAGCTTAGAGGACAGCCAAAGTCAAAAAAATAAATAACCAAGTTGGAATAAATGAGAACCAACTCATAATTCATTCAAATGAATTCCAACACAAACCACGTAGCATAAATTATATCCAAGATGGTTTGGTGTTGTGATTCAGCACAGCTAGCAACACTAGCTTCCTCCATTTTCTATAAATGAAGAAAACTACAATAGCAATGTATGCAATGGGTCAAAGTGACACTACACCCACTGCTGGAGCACAAGGCATCGTCTGTAGTGTTTATAGTCAGAATTTTAAATGAGGACAAATCATTATAGATCAAAAATTTAATTTTTACCAAGGGACAATAGTTCAAATTTCAAATAAAGTCTGAAATCCCTACTCAACAATAAGTCTGAGTGTTCTAAAACGTGAGTGTAAAATGAGTTTTCTGCATCTATATTTTTTACAAGTTACATTAAGACTGGTAGGCAAAAACTTTGAGAAGATACAGTTGACTGACTCTATAGAGCAGTTATATCCAGAGCAGCACAACTCTGGAGACTGAATAGACCATACAAAATGGTCCAACAAATGACAGGATGTAGAGGAGGCATTCCTGTAACCCTTATCTTCTCAGTCTATCAAATAATTGATACAGCTAGCAGGCTCAATCAGTGCAATATCCTGACTTAAAAAATATGGACACTATTCCCCAACAGCAGACTAAAGCATGCAAACTACACAGTGTTGTAACTGTACCTTCCAGCCTCTGGATCTTTGCCTTGACTGAAATGACAGCCTCAAAGGGCAACACGCGCAGCTCAAAACAGGTCCCTGTCAGGGTCTCTATGAAGAGCTCCATAGTGTCATAGAAAGGGAGCTTATAGTGAAAAGCTCCCACACTGTCGTCATTAAAGAAGGGTGGCTCCTTCCGGTCGGTCATCTTAGCAGGTTGGGAGAGAGGCTTCAGTGAGAGGGTTAAATGGGGGGGCTGGCCCAAGATGAGGGAGAGGGGGACAGGCACTGCTCACTGGCTTCACGACCATCACACATTATGCAGGATGACCACAGCTGTGAGTAGAAACAAAAGCACTGCATCATTATCATAACTTTTCTGAAGGTTTGATTAGGTATAACCATTCCCTGCCCCTGTATATACTGTATGCACTCCCCACAGGTCGAGGATTTATTTGTGATAGTCTACGCTTTGAAATTTGACCTTTGCAAGTCAGTATTCAAAAGCTAACCTCTGACAAAGTAACTGATTGCACATGAATCCACCATTTTGACAGACTTTTCAATCAATGTATTCAACTGCATTTTTGTGCAGACTTTTGAAACACAGACAAATATCTGTGGGTGGTGGGCCACACAGATTACATATTTGGGAAACAATACATGACTGTGGGGGATATTCACAATGAATAACATAACAACCTGTTTTTTAGTAGTTTTGTAAGTAACACAAACAGGATGGACCAGTGGTAACAGGCAAAGTTACAAAAAATATACTCATGCATGTAATAAAAAAAAAAAAAAAAACTACAAGACTGAGACTGTCTTGTAGTATATTTTAAATTGAAAAGCAATTGTTTTAGAACAAGGGCATGTATCAGTGGCAGCAGACACATGCAATCCTCTCATGAAACATTCAGTGCAGCATTTAAGGACCTGGCCAAAATTCAAGAAGATCAGGTGTGTTACGTAAGCCCATCAGTGGTATGAGGTGTCCTGCACCTGACCAAAGCCTTTGACAGATCACAATCTTGTGTCACTTGACTCACCCACATCTCACAAGATTTAATCTGCATCAGAGGCAGGTTAGGCCAATCATGCTTTTATTTATTCTGAAAAAGCTGAATTCAACATCTGAAATAATGTTATGTCATATAACCCAGGACACGTTGGTTTATGTGTACATGCCCTTCTATCACTTAAAAGCAGAAATAACAGAAGAATATAGGTTGCAGTTTTTCCCCTGGGTAAAACAATTACACATTTTCTGGTTTGGGACTGATGAGATTAATATATGGCTATTATATATATTATCGTGTCCCTATGTGTTGGAGTTCAATTGTCCATAAGCTGCTGTCCAGGGAACTTATAACACACTGACCCTTTAAACTGACTTCACTGAGGACGTTACTGGGGCCTGACAGGAGCTCAAGTAACCACTTATTCACGCAAATGAGGTATACAACACTGAAGATGAATTGTCTTGCGGATTGTTGGCTCTATAATGTTAGTATACGAGGCCTGAGGTGTACCCATTCATAGGGTTGTCATAACAGGCCATTCTCTAAAGAAAACGTTTAGGTCGTCAAGTTACAGGCGACGCTATGTGCAGATTGCCTCTAGCTTCATTTAACTTCATGTAAAACTGTGGCTGACCGCACCACCACAATAGGAGCCACAGGCCTGGTCGGCTAAAATAGATGGACTAGCTGTTAGGTTAGCTCGCTGCCTGACAACAGATATGAATGGAGTTGGCAATCGTCAATACAATTCCAGCGGCTAACGTTAGCAGAGAAAGGTCGAACAAACTGTTATTTATACCTCCCAGTTTTCACAAAGCACTTTTAAACATTGGTTAACGTTAGTATTGTATTGTTCAAACCTCCTTACCCGTATCTTGTGCAACAATACGGTAGTGAAGCCCGTCTAGCCGACGCTGCTAGCATTTAGCTTTCGTTGCCATGCTAGCCACCAACTCAAACAATGGCTACCTTTCTCCGTGGTTGACTAGCAGGCTGCTAGGCTACGTTCATGGGCTTCAGTCTGGTCCGGTCCGGTCTAGCTGTCGATGGTAACATTACGTTCAAAACTAAGCAGCATTTCATCACGTTTAACACTTAAAAACTACACACAGAACAAAGTAGACTGTCGACCGCTGTCGCTCGTCGTTGTCCCCTTGTTGGCGACATCGTCATACCTGTCAAAGGCGACTGAACAACACCTCTGTGACTTCATTTGATTGATAGATAAAAGAGCCAATTGGTGTAACGGATGGTGAGGTGGGCGGGACAACAAATCGTCTCTGTTGTCAAAGCCGTCGGTCAAACATCCTCCAAGGGTTGGGACCATAAAAAAACATCAAATGTTTCCCCACAACAGTCGGTAAATCTGTAATTATCTCAGGCTTAAAATTCCATCAAATAGCAGGTTACATCACTGGTACACATTGCTGTCTCATCAATTTGTCTGAAACGTTGGGCTGCCAGAGACTGATTTTGGACATCTCTTGTAGAAATTAATAGTGAACGTAAAACACTTAACATTAAAAAACATATCTTAAAACATAGTTGAACCGTTTCTAATATGTTGTCACACATGAAGTCACATTTTTACCGTACAAATATGTTAATAAAACTGTATTTCCTTCCAAATGTCTGTTTTCAAATGCTTGCCAATTTCTAGGCCCATGCCAACAAAAGATCCCTATCCTATGAGACAAAAATGCTTTCAATGCCACGTTCAAGGCACAAAAACATACAAGGACTTCATCCTGTGACCTACAAATTATGCTTTTATAGTTTTTGGATCTTTTACTTACTACCTACCGCTGAAAAGGTTAAAGAATTTCTAGCAGCCAGGTGGATTGTCTTTAAATGCTAATAAGAGAGCAGCTTCAGTTCCACCCTTTTTACTTTAATAATACTGACCTCAACAAAAACACTGAAACTTAGTCATCCAAAAATGAAACTAAAATGGTGTTAATAATCACAAATCTAAAGCTCCCTGTCTTCGGAATGGGTTTCCTGCTCCACTGATCAATATTTAAGTCTAGACAGACACAACACACATGAAAACAAGTGAACTGGAAATAATCACACACATTTCAGATAGCATAAAATATGTTTCTTTTTAGTTATTAAAAATGAATTTCCTTTTTCATCACAGCCAAAGTTAAGAAATTGATGAATTTCTTATTAATAAAAACATTGTCAAAATGCCTAAGACGGTAAGTAAATACATTGATTTCTCATAACCATGATATGGCACAAACCCAAAGACATGGAAAAGCCAAAGGATAAACATCTTCAAAACAAACAAAACAATTTACTGTTAATTTCTGCAGGCTTTGAGGCTAAGCATATGGCATGCTTATAAAGTGCTATCATGTATAATAAAGTTTAACAGTATATAATATCTGTTACATAATATGATCTGATGCCCAGATGATTTTGGAAGTGCTGTCAGAAGATGACTGGAATCATTTTCATTTGAGTCTGCCAAAAATACGACCACAGTATTTATATGAATTCATATGAATAAATACTCTATCAACAGTGTATCCGATCTCCAATCTTTCAGCGATCCAAATGACAAAAGAATTAATCCACAATTGTACAAATCTGGCTACTCAGAAACAACGTTTCAGTTCCCACCAAGTGCATTAAGTGGATCATCAAATATGTTGCTTGAATCCGTTGCTGTACTGGTCTCCTGAGACGGCGGCGTTTTCTTTGATTTATGGGGAGCCTTCGTGACTGGTTTTACTGTGCTCGGTGAGAAGATGTCATCTTTAAAGAACAGAGAGAAGGACAAAATATTTGGCCAAATACACCAATTTTTCAAAAAGGTAAACCACAGGAAAGACAGATCAGTGTGCATTAAAAAATGTGAATGCCTGCATGCGTTTTGTTGTTGCTTACCCATGTCATCATCAAATATTGACTTGGTCTCTCCCTTTGTCTTGGACTTCTGTTTTGGATTTAAAGTGTCCGTCAGGTCGGCAAAAATGTCTATGTTGTCATCGAACAAGCTGGCATCAAGGGTCTTCTCTTTGTGCTTCTTGTGAACTTTAGGCACAGTGGCTACTTCATCCTGAGAACACAGAAATTCAGCCGATAAGGAATTAAATGAAAGGCACAGAAAACCTTGACAGTATTACCATCAATAAAAAATAAAAGGTACCTGGAAGATGTCCTTCTTTAAAAAACTACTGCTGATTTCTTTATTACTTGTGGGTGTGGGAGTGGAGCTGTTGCTCACTCCAAAGATGTCCTCATCATCATCTTCTTCCAAAAAGGATGAAGCAGTGGCTTTCTTAGTAGTTGACCTTGGCTTGACCTTTTGGAAAAGGTCATCAGTGTTGTCATCAAAAATGGATGGGAGTGTGCTTTTTTCTTTGTCTTTCTTCAATCCCACATTGCTACTGGTCTGAGGTTGTGTCATCTTGGTAGTTTGTCTTGTGGAGGGTGTGTTAGTGACTGAGGTGGCCCCAAAAAGACTGTCAGAGCCAAAAAGGTCATCCTCATCAGAAGAGGGCAGCACCTTGGTACTGCTGCTGTCTTTACTTGAGTCTTTCTTTCCACCGTTTGTGGAAAATGGCAGTCTCAGTACAAAGGGTGTGGGGGAGGTTTCAGAGACAGAAGATTGAGAAGGTGAGGAGGTCGGCAAGGCTGTGGGTGCCGCTGAGTTAGATAGTGTCGGACTGGCACTCATCTGGCTGGACTTGTCTGGTGGAGGTAAGACTAAACCAGACAGACTGGGGTTCAGCCCAGCAACATCTCCACCCAGGGTCTCTTCTTTATTCTCTGTAGATCTTTGGGCTGCTTGCTGCCTCGCTGCCCTGGACTGGGGTCTTCGTTGTACAGAACCTTTGGCACGACTCTGCATGACAGACGATTTGCACATCAGAAACCCAAGCAACAGAAAAGCAACTAAAAGACATAACAGACATAATACTCCAGGAATCAAGAACCCACCTTGTGTGCGCTCTGCAGTGTTGTAACCTGGACTGGGGTGTCAAAGCTCACTCCTCCCTCGTCTTTCTGGGCTCCTACAGGAGTTGTGACAGGGCTGGGGCTCAGGCTGGAGCTGGACACCCCAGAGGAGGAACTAGGACCCATGCCAGGTAGTACGCTTACGGCCCCAGGCATACTGGGGACAGCACCAGGGAGCAACGCAGCAGGGTTGATCACCAAGTTGGCCTGAATATGATAAGATCATATGGACCAATAAAATAATTTATCAAGGCTAAAAAGACACCATGGCACCTGAGCACTGACCAAAGACTATTTAAACAGACTTTCAAGTTAAAAATGTACTACATTTGTTAAGTTTATGCTTCAAAACTACACATTTAAAGTTTCTCAGAGGAGTTGCGAGCAGCAGATCATTCAGAGGAAAATGAGAAGCCAGGACTGTGGATGGAAATAAGGCAAGAGGAATATGCATCTTGTGAAACTGAAAGAAAGAGCGAGCAAATTCAAATCAAAACAGAGAATCTTAATTTTGGTAGTCATGCTGCTGTACCGTAGCCAAGATTTTAAGTTGGAATATGAAAAAGCCCAGACAGTAGAAACCTTAAAAGATAAAACGTGTAAGTGGGAATAGAAAAGTCTTTTCTCAGGAGAAATCAGAGTGAAATGTCAGGAAGGAAGACTTTTGATTCAATAAAAACAAAAAGATTACATGAAGTTTCCCAATCCTTGATGAGGAATCTTTAGGTTTTACAGGTGCAGGTTTCTGTGTGGTCAGATTACAGCAGGTTCAGAATGTAATCCAGTGAAGTTATTTCTTGTGTTCATCCAAAAACAACATCTTTCAACAGGCAGTACATTACGAGGTAGATGTGTCTATCATACCACATCAAAAGGTATATAAAATAACAGCTTATACAAGCAAAAATAAACCCTAAATCAAAACCGTATGGCCACAAAGCTGTGTATTTATGGCTCAAAGAAACAAAACAGTCCATGAAATTAGTGGAGCTACAGTATATGCTTATAGTAGACTCACCTGAATCTCTGATACAGATTCTGGACTTGCTAGTGGTGCTCTGTCATTAGGTTTACTGTGTTTCTCTGCTATTTTCTGAGAATGAAAATTAAAGAGTTAAAACAAGAGAGAGCTGAAAGTTCTCCCACTAATCTAAAAGCTATTTACACAGAAGATTTTTTTCTAATGTAATATACGATGCTTGGGAAGCAGGAATCCAGCATAAGTGTAATCACAAAAAAACAAAAATCTAATTGCTACCGGAGGAGGAGCTTTTCGCTTGATGGAGCTAAAGAGGTCATCCTCATCGTCATCTGCGAACAGACTCTGTGCTGCTGGCTTCGCTGAGCTGAGCTTGGAGCTCTAAAAAGTAAACATAGTCATGTATCCTTACCATCTACTGAAAGATATCTACGTGCAGAGAGAAAAGAAACAGACAAAAATATTGAATATACTGACCGCAGCTTTCCCTGAGGTGGCAAAGAGGTCAACATCTGGGTCATTGTCCTTCTGCTGCGTCTGACTGAACAGCAGCTCCTCATCCTGGAACACACCTGTGCTCTTTGCTTGAGGTTGCTCCTCTGTAGGCTGTAAAAAAAAACATCACACACATTTTAATACCGTGACGGCAGCAGAAACAGTATACAAATGCAACTAAATCAATTCTTCACACTATTCTTAGGCGTACAGTAAATCATACAAACCTTTAGTGTGTTTCTTACTGAGGGTTTACTGGGAATGAATATCGGATCATTCCAATCTGATTCATCTTCCTCCTCATCATCAAATAGACTAACAGTGTTTGTTTTGACTTTCTCTTCCTTCTTCTCCTCCTTCTTAATATTTGATGGCGGGCTGTCCTTAGAGAGGAAGCCGTCATCATTGTCAACTTCATCCAACGGGCTCTTTGTCTGCTTGCTGGCAAGAACGTTGATGCCTCCGAAAAGACTGACTGCTCCAGCAGGCTTCTTTTTACGGTCGCCACTCTCTGGCGAGGGCGATGACGGTGACAGGAGCGGCTCAGGGGTCTTTGCTGCTGGCTTCTCCTGCTCTGAAAGCCTTTTCTCTGCTGCTGTCCTAGAAACTGCAACCTCTTCTGATTTCTCTATCGGTGAGGATGATTGAGAGGCCAAAGCAGGTGTCTGAAGAATACAGGCACAGAATTTAATCTCAGTGTGAGAGATAAAGATAATTAAATGCTATAATAAATGAACTATTACAGAATCTTATTTTAAATATCACTATTGTGTAACCAACTTGATTTTTTAATTTGGTCCTCTAGGGGCTGAGAAAATTCTCTCACCCTTTGAGCTTATCAAACCATTTTAAAGCCCACTGGAGGCAAGCTTCAAAACATGTCATTTTTTATCATGACATGTGAAATACAAAAAATAAGCTGGTGCACTCACTTTAGCAACTGGGGCTGCGGTGTTTGTGTTGACAGCAGGTTTGATCCCAAAGAGGGATCCCTTATCTTCATCGTCATCACCCTCATCTTCAAACAGGAGAGCAACTCTCTGAGGCTTCTTCTGACTATATGAAGAGCGACAGAACAAGAGGATAGATGAGATTTCCTGGCAAGACAATGTTTCCAAAAAATTTACCTTATTCTGTAAATTACAACAAGTGATTTTAATACAATTTTAACGGTGAGCAGATTTGTTTTTTCACGGTTTCTAATGTATTGAAATAATCCATACAAGTGTAAATACCTTGACTCTTTTGTTGGAGCAAACAGGTCATCGTCATCGTCATCGTCAAACATGCTGCTTTTGTGAGACGTTTTGGCACTGGGGAGACTGGAGGGGGCACTAGCACTGGGCTTCATCCCTCCTGTCTTGAACTCTGGCTTCCCTGCACTACTTTTAGAACTCATCCACTGGTCCTGTGATTCAAATATTCAGGGACATAATGTATCATACTGTATGTTCCATTAAATATTGGTATGCAGCAGTGAAATATTATTGTTTTCTCATACCTCATCATCACTGAAGAGGGAGCTGGACACAGCCTTACTGGGTAGCGGTGTGGAGGCTTTAGCTTGATTAAGTTTTGGTTTAGATTTAGCTGCAGATGCAAACAGATCCTGCAAGGTGAAGAACCAGATTAATGTAATGTACTTACTCAAACCGAACCTAATTCAGTTTCATCCAAGTGTGAAATATTGTGTTAATTATTTTCACCTCTTCTTCCTCATCTTCAAATAATGACAACGAGGCCTTGCTGGTTTTGCCGTGGCTTGTAGGTTCAGGCTTAGACTGGCTCTTAGGGATTGTTGGAAATGCCTGTGGAAGGAAAATATATATATATTGAAATAAAAATGTATTATTACCATTATCACTGTTTTTATGCAGTGACATTTGAGAGCCTTACCGGTGTGTCTTCATCATCAGAGAAGAGGCCTCTGGTCTGGGGTTTCTGAGTCTGCTTGACAGCAGCCTTCCCAGCATCAGGAGCAGGCCCATTCTGAAACGCACAACATGAAGATGACAATTTATTATAAACAGCTCTTTAAATTCTAACTTCCATTTTGAAAGTATGAGGTTTTAGTCTTGAAAGAAAATACTGGTATAGAGCAAAGAGAACTGAGCTGTGTCCACAGGGGTAAATCCAGCAGTGTACTCCAAACTAAATCAAATTTGGCCTTTTCTCAGATTGCACTCGAATATGGCACTCTGAGAAACATCAATATACTAACTGCAACTAGGTCTGTTCATTTAATGGCATCCATGCCTGATAAATGAGCTTGTGAGTCATTGTAGGAGCAGGCGCGACCTCAAAACAAAAAGTAAACATTGAGTTACATTAAAATTGGTATAACTCTGTACATAAAAACTGAGAATAAACTGTGGCCTACAGCCTGTTGATGGTGTATAAGGAGGCAGTGCAGAACATTTAGGCTAGACAGCCTGCACACACTGTGGTTATTGAAGCCCAAATGGAGTCCTTTTTGGTCAAAAACCTGGCATTTTGCATGTGAAAACACACCAAATTTGATTTTGTCAGGAGTATAGTGTTAGATAATGATCTATTCAGACCTCATCAGATTTCTCAGATTCCTCGCTGGTAGACAGCTGACGTTTTTTCAGGCCCTCACTGAGCAAGCTTTTTGTTCCAGGACCAAACATGGAGATGGCCCCTGCCGGCATCTAAATATAACAATGAATCATCAACATACGAACTCTTCTACAGGCCACGCAAAACACTATGTAGATATATCAAACAAAACAGGTCATTCATACAACTGTTAACACAGTGAGCCATCATGTCGATGTATGTTGATCTTTACCTTTTTCTCAGGATGTTTAACCTGCTCTTCCACTATCTCCTTCTTGCTCTGAGCTAGAGTTGGCGCACTGTACTTCTCACTGAATATGTCACCATCCTCATCGTCTTCGTCGAAAAGGTCGATAGCTTTCTTGGGTTTGGGTTTCTCCTGTCCAGCTGAAAATAAGGAAAAACAACCAAAACACGGTGGTTTGAGGGCAAGGATCCCACCTGAACTTGGACTGTAGAATTGAAGTGGCCATTCTCACACACTTACCAGAGACAGACTTTTTCAGGCTTTTACCACTGAAAAAGTCATCATCCTCGTCCTCATCATCAAACAGCCCACCTCCTCCTCCACCAACACCAGGTCCTGAAGGAACCTGTTTGGAGGCAGCATTGGTCTTTGGAGCTGGAGTTCCATTCTCCTTGCTCTCCACTGAATCATTCCCCGAACTGAACAGGCTGTTATCTGAGGAGAGAAAGTGATTTGGTTTGGTTGAGGATGATGAAGCAGACCAGGAAGTGATATCAGCAGTCATACAAGTAAATGCTACTACCTGGGAATATTGAAATGGCACCCGGTGGAATCTTCTTCCCAGGCTTGTCAGATTCTTGAACAGGAAAGAAACGTTATGTAGTTATGTATGTGATAGTCCAGTTTCTCCTATATGTTTGTTTGTACCCATCTTACCTGTATGTCTTTACACATTAGTCTAGAAAGTCTGTCTTAGGTCTTACCTGCAGCTTGAGGTGTGCTTTTCATGCTTTCATTCTGCACCTTTTTCTCTTGGGACACAGGAGGTTTTGGTGCCTCAGAGAAAAGATCACCCTGAATGGCAAAACATAATACAGCACAAATCAAATTCTGGCTGCAACCCAGAGTTTATGTAATGTGGAACTGAATTGAATAAGAGGAAGCTCTGAAAATCATTTAGCTTAATAATATACCTCGTCATCATCGTCAAACAGGCCTCTCCCTCCACTGAAGAGGCCACTTTTCCCTCCAAACGGGGATAAGTCATCATCCTCCATCTTTGGTGGCTTAAACATGTCATCACTATCCTCTTCAGCAGCTGTTACAATGTACATAAAAAGTATTGAGCAGCATACTGGGAACAATGGGCCTGCTGTGGAAATAACTAATGCAAAATGAAATAAAAAAATGTTTGAATTGCACTGATGATGAATGAAAGTCCTACCCTGTGGCTTTGCAGGCTTTGGTTCTTTCCTGCCTTTACTCTTCTTCTTAGATGTCAATGCTTCCAAGACATGACATGGTAGAAACACAAAATCCATGAGCATGCACATGCAATGATGTCACTCATTACTTTAATCTGGAATGTAAACTTTGCTGCTGTCTTTTCATTAAAAATCAAATATGAAGATAGACAGGAACAAAAAATGTAATGTAAATTCCAAGTGAGATGATGTACTTCCAGTTGGTTGACAATGACAGTGACTTACATGCGTGATCTCCTTCTGGTTTGTTAACTGGTTCACCTTTGATTCGGGCTGCCAGCTCATCGGCGAAAGACGATGGGCCTGTGTTCTGAATGTGACATAAAAACAATTAGAGGGGAATAACATCAATGTTAACTGAGGTGGCAACATATCTGAATGATTTCAGACTAAAATAACAAATAATCCACTCACAAAGAAATCTCTTAACCACTCGAGCAAAGTTATACCACGCATACCTTTGTGTCGTCGTCATCATCCCTGTCTGATTCTCCAAATATGTCAGAATCCTCATCATCCTCCTCTTCATCATCTTCATAACTCAACATGGATGACTTCTAGGTGAGTGTGGGAGGAGAATCCAAAATCAATAAAGTTGTTCAGTTTTAATGTAATGCTTGATGTGTTCGGCAGACAGGTAGCCAGCCAGCTTTACCTTAATATTATTGTGACCTTCATCTTCCTCCTGATCAAAGTCCTCATCTGAATGCTGTTAAACAAATAAATAAATACAATAAAGTGTTTATTTTCCTGTGCAAGATGCAAAATTAAAAACCTTGAAAAATGTTGTGAAAGAAAAGGAAACCAGGTCTTACAACTCCTTCTTTTCCATCTTCGCTCTCAATTACACTGTCTCTGTCACTGTCAACTGACATTTCTGGAAAGAGAATCATACACATGCATGAGAAAAATAAACGGTATATATGTACGAGCGCCTGAAGAAGCTGCCATGAGTATATTACCATCACTTGAGAGGTCACCAAGTCCAACATCATCTTGTTCCATGAAGGCCTGGGAACCAATCAGATATGGAAGTGGCCTGTCCACATAAAGGTCCTAAAAGACAAGGGCAAAAGCAAACACACAGGCTGAAGTACATTAATGCTAAGATGCTTTATCAAATGCATTTCTGTAGTAATGGCGGTAATCCTAAATTACTGCTTCAAGATTAAGAGCACACCTTAGGCTCCAAAATGGCCTCCACTCGGTCTGTGACCTCCTCGTCCTCTGAGTCAGAGTTTCCTGCTTTGATGTCCAGATGCTCAAAGGCTGACTCCAGCACTCTCAGACCGTAGTTTACAGCTTCCTGCATCTTAGGGATCAACTCTGCCTCTTTCTGCTCTCGAGTCTTCTCCTTAAGGGAAAACATAAATTACTTTCACAGGGCAACACAAGACTTGTGGATAATGTGTGCCGAGTACTGTGGCCATGTTATCCTTATAATAATAATAATAATAATAATAATAATAATAATAATACTGAAAAAACTGACATTATTCAGTATTATACTGGCTGGTCAGTATATTATATACCAGAAAATGAGCAGGTAGGATGAATTCTTTATACCTGCTCAGGCTGCTTCTCCAATGCATCAGCCTTGGGGATAGTCTCTTCTACCTCTTCATCATACACTCTCTGTAACAGGACACAAAGTAAAAAGACATTTATCTTACCAGATAGATTTGCATTGCATGTAAAGTTCACCACACCACCCTGCAACATTTTTAGTTCCAGAAGTACACAAACAAGTAGACTGAATTGTCACTGTTATAGTGTAACTAGCAAAACTGAAGTAGAACACAAAACGTTTCTATTAAATACATTACATTTTCTATAAACTGTGTATTGGAAAGCATGAGAAAGTCGTTAAAGACAGAATGCAAGCAGCTGTCTGTGGCCTTGGTGTCACGGATCAGACTGTCCAACTGCTTTTCAATCTCATGTGTCTTTGACAGCATTCTCTGGGAGAAGTCTTGGAGGAACAGGAAGAGCTGTAAAGAAAAAAAGAAAAAAAGAGTTATGAAGACAGCAACAGTTGCAGAGATACTTTCATTTCACCAAAACAGAACACATTTCCCAATCCCCTCAACTACTCAGATTTCTAAAACTTTTCTCTGACTCTTCAAGAAAAAATGATGAATTACTGTTTTCTTGGCCTATATTCCCCCTTGGCTGGGGAAGAAGTTTCTCACTTACCCCTGAGTCGGCTGCCAAGGACCAGTTGGCACTGCTCTGCCGCATCTCTTCAAGAGTCCAGGGTTTCTCCCAAATTTGAGCATCTTTCTCTGAGTGCTCACTTCTGCTTGGGCCATTTGTGATTCCCTCCGGCAACCCGCTCATCTGCAATCAGATCACTTGTTGTTATTAATGGAATTAATAATTCAGAAGGGCTTTTAAACACCTGTCATTAATAAATCATAAAGGGAAAAGACAACCTAAAAGTACTAAAAGTATTCTTCTTGTGTAATAATGTAGCCAACATATCTGTTTAATTTGTATATTTGAACCAGTCTCTGATTGAGGTAAACAGCTAAGAGAGTGTTTGAATGTAAAAGCTTGTTGGAGTAAATAACATTTAGGCAACTTTATATGGACACACACTACAAGCTGTCTTCCGCAAATTTGTAACATTATTGCCAAAGCCCAAACAATAAACTGTACTGATGATATCATCTAGAAAGTCATGGAGCTGTCCTACAGACAATAACGTTTTGGACAACGTTACAGTACTGATGGTGATGTCACTGGGAGATAGGGATACATTTCTTATGGATGACCTGCATTTACTTTCTCCAAAAACATAGGAAACACTGCAAACAGCTAAATATTGCATCAGTTAAAAAAGAAACCCGAGTTTTCTTGTCTAACACTGTTCACAACCTGTATGTAGCTCTAACGTAACAAGTATAGTAGTTGTCATAGAAAGTAAGGTATGTGACAGGACTTTGGCATTCCTTCACAGAATCAGGGCTATCAGCAAGGCCAAATAAATCAAACATGATGCCTCCCACCAAATGAACAGCCAGCGTGACGTGCTGCCCCCTGGTCAAAGGTTTAAAACTCCCCTCTGTAAAATAAAGCCAGGGAGGAAGATCATTCATCCCAATGCTTTTGTTGTGTGATGTGTTCAGCTTATATCTGCGGAGTCAGATTAAATTTCAAAAGACCTGGTACTACTGAAACTAACTGATGACACAATGTATTCATGTATAAGTGTTGATCCTCTGATTTCCCGATCGTGTAGGACTATGATACTGTCTATCTGTGTAGATATTGACTTTTTTTCCAGAGTCACTGAAATACCCAAGAAGAATTCCATTTTAACTTGTAACGTTATTTTCCCTGTAACTAAAGCAGCGTTAGTTTTACTGCTACACTTGCAGTACAACAAGCCATCTTTGGCTTTGGCAATACAATAACGTTACAAATTTGCGAAAGACAACGTGTTGCGTCCATATAAAGTTGATTTAGTGTTATTTCCTCCTACTAGCTTTCACATTCAAATGGACTTACTTCTGGAAGCGAAAGCGGGGACTGTTTAGCTAGCAGCTAGCACAACGTAGCCAACACCAACGTTAGTTGCAGCTGTTCCAAGCAACACAGAGTAATATATACACCCAAATTTGAGCGCTCTCATGCTTACCTTGAATACTTCTGGTCAACTGCTGTCCACGACGGTCAACTGTGGTCAGAAACGACGTAAAAAATAAGATCGATTATGCTAAATTTGGCCTTTCCCTCATTGGTCTTCTGACAGGTCAGCCATGTTCTGTCTGCAGACAGTCACCTGACTATCGTTGCCTAGCAACACATTGAAAGTGGGGCGGAGTGGAACAAACCAACAACCGAGGCAAAGAAGCGAAAATTGTTTTTTAGTCGGTGATTACCTGCGACTATCACACACATACCTATCTGGGCCTCCATCAATCATTTTAACAGAGTTCTTCGTGTGAAGGGCAAGGAAAACCTGTGATTTATATCCAAAGTTATGAATGTTTGTGTTCACTAACTCAGTCACTGCATCAGGACCATTTGACATTCAGTTCAGACGGTCTTCAAAATTAAATAAACATTTTTTTAATTTTATTAACATGCTGTTGGCTCTCACTAATGGTTGTTTCTGCACTCAACTCCTTCTTGCATCGGAAACAGCCGTATTTTCAACACACATGCCTACTGAAACCGTACTGACACTCATAACAGTTAAAATGGCTAAATAATCTACTTCATTTTATTGGTTTATTGCACACAAGAGTGCTCAGATAGAGAACAATGACTGACTGCAGAACAAGAACACTTCTGAACATGGGAATTGAAAATGCAAATGCAAAAGACCAGAATCTGAAATCCAAATGACAACCCCAATGTCATATTATGGCTCTTAGTGAAATTTGTCACATTTTTGAAAAAATATGGAAACATACATTAGAGGAATATCTGCCTATAGTTTTGTAACATGGGATAACCAAAGTAACAGACACCATGTAAAAAAGGGACAGGAACTCGACACAAATCTTAAAATTAACACATCCATAACTAAAATATTACATTTCCTTAGATTAATATTTTCTACTGTCTGACCATTCATCTGAAGGGATTTTAGAAATGAACTCAAATCATAAGGTAATATGAATACTACATTTAGGAAGTTTATTTTAATACAATTTTTATATATATGGGTTGTACCTAAAATTAATGTTGCTTAATGCTAACCACCAATTTCACACATTCTATTTCTTTAAAAAGCAAGTTTCTTGAGAGACTACATTTAGTGAAAGAAAGAATCTCAAACACTACATGGTGAAAACCCAAATGATTGGGGTCTCACAAACTCACAGATATACACATAGTGTAAGTCTAATGCAAAATCCAGTTTGATAGTATATTAAAATCTAAAAAATTCAAATGCGTCTATTAATGCTTACCCAAAGTATGACTACACAATCATCACTTTCAGGACAAAGGACAAATTCTGTGGCACTTTTATTATTTGGCTTCAAGGATTTAAAGTTGGAAGAAGTTGTGGATGCCATCATAAATACATTAGTTGTTTCATTATTGTATATTAGATTATGAATATATTAATATTGCTAATATTGGTAGGAGTAGACTCCATTTTTCCTGAGATGTTTAATAAAGACAACAAATAACTTTTTAAAACATGTAAATAAAGTTTATTTTCTATTTGGCACACAGCTATAAAAAAGTATTATTTTATCATTAAAAAATATTTTCCCAAAAGGGAAATTTAACAAAATGCACACATTCAACACAAGTGAAATTATAATA
Organism: Maccullochella peelii; assembly: GCA_002120245.1. NCBI lineage: Eukaryota > Metazoa > Chordata > Actinopteri > Centrarchiformes > Percichthyidae > Maccullochella > Maccullochella peelii. The sequence continues at coordinate 65,982 of LKNJ01001702.1, forward strand.
ATAAATCAACAAACAATATAATACACCTGGAAATTATTTACAAAGTTAATTTAATGGGGCTTTTTCACTGAAGACATAACACAGTAGGAAAAACACAGGTGTAAATAATTACATTAATGATGGCTGACTCAGGGTCCTGATATTGTGCATGCTGTCTCACTGTCACAATATCATGACTTCATGGGACACTTGAATAGAACAGAGCCATTGTTTCTTTTGTGACATCCATTGTATCATCTCCCTCCATTTCTTCTGCCTTTGTGTCGTCCCCTGCCTTGTTTGTGTCGTCCCCTGCCTTGTTTGTGTCGTCCCCTGCCTTGTTTGTGTCGTCCATCGTATCGTCTCCCTCCATTTCTTCTGCCTTTGTGTCGTCCCCTGTCTTGTTTGTGTCGTCGATTGTATCTTCTCCCTCTTCTTTCTCCTCGTCCTCAGCACTCATTACAACCTCACTCTCTTCAGTTCCACTGGTTTCCTGTTCTTCATCCTCCTCCATCACAGGCCCTTCTACCTCATCACTGTTGTCGATCTCCTGCTCTTCTTGGCTGCTTGTCAATGTATCCGCAGGCAAAGGCTGCCAATAATCATACAACTTACCCTACAGGAGGAAAATATAGAATTGTAAATCAGAATTATAACATCTTTTGACTTTATTGGAGGACTCTTGAGCTGAGTCTATTTTAATCTGCTTTTAGGAGGAAAAAATGGTGTAAATAAAGTATTCATATAAGAGTGTATCACTACTGTACATGGAGAGGCCTGGTCCTCTGAAGGAGCATCTGCCACTTGGTGTAGATCCTGGCCACCAGGTCCTTTACCTGGAGGGAGAGGGGGAAGGCAGACGCTGTTTACTAGATTACCGTAACACAATTTAAATGATTGGCTTGCATGACTGCATCTTGAAACCAGGTAAGCAACAATTTATTAACGTCATCACTACTTATACTGATTATGAAGATGAATCACTTTTTACATATGCACATTAGTAAATAAAAGTGTGGCCCAGTTTCAGAGAGGGGCAAAACAACTCCATATAGAGCTGAAACATTGAAAATGTATCAGCGACAGTTAAAATAATCAGACAATTGTTTAAGCCATTATTTAAGAAAAAACTCCACTGGTTCCAGCTCCTCAAGGGTGGATATTTGCTGGTTTTCTGAATATCTTTGGGTTTTGGACTGTTTGTCAAACAAAACAAGCAATCTAAAGACACCACCTTGGGCTCTGGGAAAACGTGACGGGCATTTTTCTCTATTTTCTGCCATTGTTTAGACTAAACAATTATTGAGGCTCAGTTAGGTTGCTTTTGTCCAGTAAATATAAACAGTCTAGCAAAGCTGGTCATGGTGGCCAGGGAGATGATCAGGGTGCAGCAAGCCCAGCTTCAAGACATTTACAGCAAAAGGGTTATCAGTAAGGCTCAACTGATTTTTACTGCCCCAATCACCCAGTTTGATCTCCAGAGTTTGACGTCCTTCCTTCTAGCCCCACTACAGGATGTATAAACCAAACGGCTTAACAGACTGTCTCTTATCCCTATAGCCATTACAAGGCAAAATCTGCTAATACAATAAATGGACTTGCAGCACCTGCCCTTGATCTTTACCTTATCAAGAACACCACTTTATTTGGCTCTGTAACCAAGTCAAGTCCTTAGACCCTTAATCCAGGATGGAAGTGCCTCTATCATTGGATTAATTTGTTGTTGTTTGCATTTTTAATATATACATGTTTTATTATTAGTACATTTTTACTATTCCTAATATTATTATTTTTCATACTGCATTTGTGTTTTTGACTATATATATATATATATATATATATATATATATATAT